>PVJO010002008.1:0-154646 GCA_004026905.1 Hystrix cristata | reverse complement strand
CTCTCTCTTAATCAAAGAACTGCGCATTTCTGCTAAATGTTTCATGGGGAGCATGGGCATGTGGAGAAACGCTTTGCTAGTGATTTATAATGAAGAACATGGGGCTTGCTGTGGTCTGTAGGTTTGATCCCAACTAAGCAGCTGACTGATCTCTGGCAAACTTTTTAAGGTTTTTGAAACTGTTTCCTCGTATGTTAAAAGGGGATAATCAGCACACATACAAGTCTGGCTTGGTTCTCCCCTGGAGCACTGCTGGGCCCCACTCCCAGGTGGCATCTCAGGGCCAGCCCGAGCCTTCCTGCGCCCGGTCCCTCTGCCCTATCCAGAGCCATCAGCCAGGGCTGCATGGGGCCAGTTTCTTTAAATAAATGCTAATCCTGCTCAGAGCTGGATTAAGGGGACTCTTGGAAACAGTGCTACGGTTTGTCCCCTGAGACAAATCTTTTTTTCTTTTTGGCAATCATCTCTTTTTTTGAAACAGCTGCCATCTTCTCCCCTGTTGATTGGTAAAATTGAGGCATCAGAAAATGCTAACGGGCTGGGAGTGTAGCTCAGTGGTAGAGCACTTGCCTAACATGTGTGAGCCGCTGGGTTCAATGCCCAGCACCACAAGAACAAAGCAAAGCAAAGCAAACAGACAAAATGCTAACAGCCTGTAGGGCTCCATGTCTGAATAATTTCACTCCATTTACTGACCTGAGGGAGGACAGAAAAAATAAAGATAGAAAGAAGGCAAGGAAAAATCATAATTTAAAAACTATGCTTTAAAAAAAAAAAAAACTATGCTTTTAAGAAGAAAGCAATTTCAGGATATACTCAAAGTTACCCAAGGTTATCCATATCTGTACTCCATAGGCTTGTTAATGCTTCTTTTCTTCCAGGCCCATCGCACTCAAAATCCCCTAAAGAGACTTTATAAATTAGTTTAGTTGACAAGGTAAAGGGCAGTTCTTAGTCACTTTCTCATTGCTGAGACATAATACTTGCCACCTGCCACTTAGAGGAGGAGAGGTTTCTCTAGGCTCACAGTTTCGGAAGCTGCAGTCCATGGTTGCAGACTAAATATAGACACGGCATGATGGAAGGACCTGGATGGAGGAAAGCCACTCACCTCATGGTGGCCGAGAAGCAGGGAGAGAGGGAGGAGACAGCGAGGCAGATGCTCCCTTCTAGGCCACACCCCGGTGACTCGCCTCTTCCTACCAGAACTCACCTCCTAGCAAGTCAGCTATGTCACTCCTGATTCAATCACCTTCCAGAAGCGCCATTCGTGAAACTTTGGGCAACGTTCTAGGTCTATTCCATACCAGGGCAGAGACCTCATCATAAGAAATACACTGGCCTGAGCCTTTCTCTGATCAAATGGACCATTCTTTCCCCATGAAATGAGCTATTATCTTTTATCTGTGGGTGGGTTATCACTTTACTGTGAAAACCAAGCCAAATATTCTCTGGGCTCACAAATTGTACAAGTTTTCACCCCTCAAAACACACAAATATGCCTACTCCAGACTATAATGTGCCTCTCTTTCCAGGGCCCTCACTCTATTTTCTTTGAGTATATACTTTAAATCCTTCCTAAGAAGTTGCTTTATGCCTTTTTCTGATGTATTCTAAAAATTCTTTTTTCTGTGACAGAAGTCAGTGAACCTGCAGCCTACCCTGTGGGTGGGGCAGGCCAAGCACCCCCATCTTCACATGGGACCCCCTCCTTGGACCCTGTCCCGTGACAGACCCACCTGAGAGACACTAGATGAGTACCTACTAGGTACATGCTGAGCACTGCAGACGAAAATGCTGGGGAAGAGGCATCTTGTGACAATTCATAGTTCTTGCCTCAGCTGTTCCCACCTGGGGAAAGTGGTTTGCGCTTGCTGGCACATGGCCACTTGCTTCTCAGCAGCTCTCTGGTTTCCTTCCCCATCACCTGCCTCCTGCACATGCAGCCCGGATGAGACAGTCAGTCAGAGAATCCCGCTGTCCCACCATGGAATCCAAAGGTCTTCTCTGCCCCAGTTCTTCTCTTGGTGCCCCGGCGAGACCAGACCCTACACCTGACCAAGCCTTCCCGCTACCTTCTTCCTAGGCCCTGGAGACCAGGGCAGGAGAGGCGGCTGGCTCAGTCACCACAGCCGCACAACCTGGCTGCCCAGAACTGCTCTGTGGCTTCCTGGACTTCGTCCAAGGCCACTTCTCTAGCCTTCCTGTGGGTTCTGGGCATCTCCCAAATTTCCTTTTCTTTTCGCTTTAAGACAACCAGTGCCGCCTTCTGTTGCTTGCAGTTAAAGATCCCTGAGCAGCATACACCTTCAAATCTCCATATATTCTGGATTAAAGTCGAGGCAGACTATTCCGAGAAGGCCACAGAGGCACAAAAAACTTGCTTCAGCCTCAGTCAGCGAGCTGCCGCCAAAGACTCAGCAGCCTCGCTCTGGAGCCCCTCACTTCCCCACATGCTGTCCCCCCGCCTGTCTTCCCCTGAAGCCGCCTACCCAAGGCCGTTTCCACCAAGGAAAGGAAGTTGTATTTTATGCGCTACCCAGAATCTCCACGCTTTTGACCCCTTTGTCGTGCAAGAAGAGGCGACGCTTTGCTTCCTGATGGCATCGAGGACTCTATCTATGTAAGACTCCAACAGAGACACGGCAGGAAGACCTGTGCTATTGTCCAAGGGATCGCTGATGACTACATTAAAAAGAAACTAGTGACGGGGGTTGAGAAGAAATGTACCTGCCACGGCACCGTAATTCAGCATCCAGAATATGGGCAGGAAGTCAGCTGGCTTTACATGCTCGTGGCTCACCAAGTTTGAGGTTTTCCTGGCAGTGAGTTGACTACATTGTGGCCACTTGGCCCGACCGGCCCCAGTCCGACCCCTCGGTGCCCTCCGGTGGGTCTCGGCTCGGGGCAGCTGCAGCCAGGCCCACATTCCTCTCACTTCCCGCCATTGTCCCGGGTTCCGGCGGCCGCCGCGACCCGGGAGGCGCGACTCATTTCCTGCTCCCTGGTGACGTCACCCTGCCCCGCCCCTCCCTGCCCGGTCTGGGGGGCGCGGCTCGGCGCTGGGCGGCCGGCAGAGGGCGCCAGAGCCCGCAGCGCCGCCCGCGGAGCAGCGCCGGGCCTGGTCGGCGGGGAGCGGCCGGGAACCTCCTCCGCGCTCGGGCCGTCACAGTCACTGGTGGAGAAACCGAGCTGTCGTGGAAGGTGACGTGCAGGGATCACGGGCGCACAGCCCACCTGGGAAGGGGGGCTGGAACGCGGGACGCGACGTTGCGCCCTTGCTCGCCGCAGATCCGCAGGTTTTGGCTTGCTTTGCAGGGCTGGGATCGTGACCGTGCCCTCCACCTCTCAAATCCTAGCTCATTCACCCCGAATACGAAGGGAGCGGGGAAAGCGTCTCGGCTTCTCGCGGGAGGGGCCGGGCGCCGTCCTGTGTGTGGAAGAGCTCTGGAGACCGTGGGTGCTGGGGTCGCCCCTGAGTTCTCGCTCTGTGCCCCCGCTGAGGCTTTCTGCCCCCTGCAGTCTGGGCTAGCGCGACAGCAGTCGTGTACTCTCCCACCTGACAAAGCCCAGTTAGAATCCCAGCCCCCCTTACTTGGTGACATGGAGCGTCTCTGAGTCACAGTTTCCTAACCCTGGATGAAGACAGTAACAGCTACTTCCCAGGGTTGCTAGGAGAATCAAATGGGATCACGTAAACAAGGTGCTGGCCTTGATATATTAGGTGCTTAATAAAGAACATTGTATCAGTAAAGTGCTTAGCCCACAGTAAACACTGTGGAAAGTTTACTAGTTACTAAGTAGCTATCGAGAAGTGTCAGTGGACAGCAAGGTACATGTGAGTACACAGATGCATAGATAGACACAGCCAGCCGTCGGATGGAGTGCTTTCCTTTCTATTCCTTCCTCTCTTCTGAAAACTTTGCCAGCCAGCCACCTCACTTCCCAGTCCTGGACCCAACTTCCTCTGGCTACCCTGGTGAATTCGAGGACTATAAAAATGGTTCTTGTTCACAAAGACATTGAAGATTTGGGGCTGGTGCAATGGTACAGGCCTGTAATCCCACCACTCTGGGAGGCTGAGGCAGGAGGATCCTGGGCGACTCAGAGACTTAGTGAGACCCTGTCTCAACAACTGGAAAAAACTCATTTAAAAAGCACTGAGGATGTAGCTCGATGCAAAGGTCTTGTGTTCAATCTTCAGTACTGGAAAAAGAATTTTGGAGATTTTGGAAGAGATGACCTCCAAGCTGCAGCTCAAACCGCCCACTTGACTGTTCCTTCAATCTCTTCCATCTGATAGCATCTTTTAGATTTTTTTAGATGTTTACTCATGGAAACTATTTCGTCCTCTGAAAAGCCCTGGAAGAGGGGGTATGAATATTTATCACTTCCTCAAAGGGGAACTGGAGGGACCATGGAAAGTGTTGGGGTTTCCCTGTCCAGTCCCCAATCTGCCATGCAGGAGTCATGAGGTCACATCACGATGATAACCCCTATTTACTGGATGGCCCCTGAGTGCTGAGGGCTTACGCATCTTACCTGGTGCTAGGAAGTCCATCAGGTCGCCTGAGGAGACTGAGGTTGGATGGGTGAGGTGACTTGCCCAGGCTCACAGAGCCGGACTGCCATACTGGGTCCAGCCCTGTCCACTGGGGAGCAAAGCCTGCGGCTTCTCCCAGGTGGGGCTCAGGAGAGACTTCATGGCCAGACAGGGAGTGTGAGAGTCCCTTGGGCAGTCCCCTCCTTGTGCTGTCCCTGTGTCCTCTGAGGCCGTCAGGGCGGGAGCCCCCTGAGCTGTCTAAAGGGATTTGTCACAGGCCTTGACATAACACAGGTAGTCGTGTCCAGTCAGCGTGGTGCTGTGGCCTTCACACAAACACTAGAGCTTTGCATGGTCAGGAAGACGGGCGTAGGGTGGGAAGGGCAGGAGCGAGCTGAAAAAAAAAAAGAAGACTGACTAGCAATTCACTTCCAAGATGGTCAGTCACATGGCAGGAGGTGGGAGGCCTCACCTCCTCCACAGAGCTGCTTGAGCATCCTCCACAACTGTTGGCTGACTTCCCCTAGGGCAAGGGATCCAAGGGAAAGAAAAGCAGAAACTGTGGTTTGCTTTCCTTTATGACCTAGCCTTGGTCACGGAGCCCAGCATTTATGCAACAGTTTATTTGTTACACAGTTCAGTCCTGTTCCAAGTGGGAACAGGGTGTGAGTACTGGGAGGGAGGATCAGTGGCGCCATCTTGGAGGCTGGTTGCCTTGAGAGACATCAGGACACTGCTGGCATCCAAAGACTGCCAGGGGTCCCTGCCTTCCCACCAAGCCCCAGGGCGCCTCCAATTCATTCTCCCCATTGTCCACAGCACCCTGCTGCCTCAACATCTCCACTTGGAAATCCAAGAGGCGGCTCACACTGACACATCTAACATGGACCTTCTGGATTCCCGCGTACCTCCTTCTCCCATCTCAGGAAGTGGCAACTCCTGCCTTCCAGCTACTTGGGCCAAAACGTGGCTGATACCATCATCACTCTCTTCTTGGTCTTGTTTGCCATGTCCAATCTATCAGCAAATCCTGCTAAATTTACCTTCAAAATACATCTGGAATCCACCTACTTCTCCCTGCTCTCCTGATACATCCGGTCTAAGCCCCATTATGTTTTGCTCAGTCATGCGATCCGGTTGGCTTCTGTCTGGTCCCTCTGCTCGGCCCTCACAGTCTGGGTCCACACAGCAGCACAAAGCTCATGCCACTCTTCAATGGCTCCCACTGACTCAGCCCAAAAGCCAGTCTTTCTAATGGCCTGCAGGCCCAGGGTACACCGGCTGGCCCCAGCTCCCCTCCTCCGTGGCCTGGCAACCTCCTTTCCTCCTGCTCCCCCGTGCCTCCCTGCTCCAGCCTCACTGGCCCCTCGTCTTCCTCATCCTGCCAGGACGCTCTGCTGTCCCCTCCATCTGGAGTCACTTCCCTGAGAGTCCCCAGGCTCAGTCCCTCACTTCCGGTTTTATCTCAGACATCACCTGCTCAGCGGGGCCCTTCCCCACACACCTCCTCACATGCTGGCCACCTTTCCCGACTTACTTTCTTCCACCATGCTTCACCTTTCCTGTCATTTCCCAATCTACTTGTTTATTTATTTGTTCACTGTCTGCTTCCCTGTCTGGAATGTGAGTCTGACGTGGACTGGAATTGTTTTTTGTTTTGCTCACAATTGTGGCCCCAGAACCGACAGCAGGGTGATTAGCAGGTCCTCCAGATCAATTTTTTTTTTTTTTTGAATCAGGATCTTGCTATGTAGTCCAGGCTGCCCTTGGACTCTTGATCCTCCTGCCTCAGCCTCTTGGGTGCTGGGTTTCCAGGCGTGTGCCATTGCCCCTGGCTAAAATTAATCTTTTAAAGAATAAGTGAACGGTGATGGCAGGTAGTGTATTTTTCCCAGATGTGTGGCATCAAACGAGTCACTTCACCTCTCTGAGCCTGGGTTCTGCATGCCCAGACACACACTGGACGCGAAGGAGCCAGTTGTCTAAGATCAGGCCGGGGCTGGAGCCTCGAACGGGCCATTTATCCTCTCTGCCTTGGTTTTTCCCTCTTTAAAATGGGGATAATCGCCGTAAACATCCTAAGGCTGTGATGGCTAACCTATGGCTCACGTGCCACAGTGGACACACAGAGCCCTCTGTTGGCACTTGAGGCAAGTGGCCTTGTTGTTTTTTTAAAACTAAAACCTCAGTACTCAGGTCTAATTGCAGCGTTGGCACTTTCTGCTAGATAAGTGGGTTTTGAGTTTCAGTTTGGGCACTCGGTCTCTAAAAGGTTCGCTGTCACTGTCCTAAAGCATTGTTAGGAGGATGACAAAGGCTAAGGGCCCTGCCTGGGGCCCAGCACAGAGTAGGGGTCCACAGGGAGGAAGGCGCCCTGTTCTGTGTGCTCCATGGCTCTTTCTGCTCTGGTCATGGGACAACCAGAAATCAAAGGCTTCCCATCTGGTATTTTCCAGAACTTGGATGGAGATCTGTGAGGACTGTTGGTATTTTTCCACGGTGAAGGAAGCAAACCCTCTGAGGGCTGCCCAAGAGTCAAGAAAAGCTGTGAAAGGCTCCCAGGGGTGGCTGTGAATACTGAGAGACCCCGTAGGAGCGGAAAACGACTCGGACACATTGCCTCATGTGACTGCAGCTCTCAAGCAATGATGCCAAATTACAGAAACTGCTCTTTGAAATCTGCGTCTGCCATGGAGGTGAGCTCCTACACAGGTCCACACTGGGGGCTGAGGGGGGACTGGGACCTAAGACCTGTTTTCCCTGCACTGCATTTTCAAACAACAGAGCCCGAACGCCTCCTGACAGGGTAGGAGAACTCCGGGGCCGCACACACACTGCTCCCCGCTGCCTTGTGCCTGCCAGATTCCAGTATTTGCTTTGTTTTCCTGGACCCTTGAGCAGGCCACCCTTTCATAGGTGAGACTCAGAGAGCTTGACTCCTTGGGAAACCATCCCCGCATCCTGCTGCCAGGCTTCTTTTGCATTCCTATGGAGCCTCTACCATCTGAAACCATGGCCCCATCTTGGGCCCCTTCATGTTAATTCTCAACCTGGCATCCTAGTCTTCTTAATCACCTCCTAATTATGCTCACTTAGTTAGAAGAGGAGGGAAAGGAGCTGGCTGGCTGTTCCTTCTGCCAGGGCGGTTCTTCCTCCATGGCCCTCCGGTCAGCACCTGCTCAAGGACGGGGCCCTGTGGCACCTCCTCTGAGAAGCCTTCCCGGAGTGCTGTGGCCTGCCCTGGTGCCAGCCAGCCAGATCGTGCCATTCTGCTCCTGCAGAGAAGCCTTCTGGGCCCCTTTGCTCTAGATTGGACTGATTTGCTTATGCATCTGCTTTCCCCACAAGACTAGGAACTCCTGGAGGAAAAGGGCTGGTCCCTAGGCTTAACTGATTTGGGTGCTCAGTGAATGGGCCCTGAAAGTATAAATAAAAGAAGGAAGGAAGGAAGATGTCTTAGTTACTTTTCTCTCGTTGGTGAGACAAAATACCAGACACCCAAAGTTAGGGGAAGAAAGGTTTATTTAGCTCACAGTTTGTAGAGGTTTCAGTCCAAAATCGGCTGGATCTAAGGCAGAGTGGCATGGCAGACAGGCAGAAGGCAGCCAGGTACTCAAGGGTGCAAGCAAGGGGGCTAACCAGCTTCTTCCTGTATTTTATATCTTATCCAGGCTACCTGGCTTTAGGGTGGGCAGTACTCCCACCCTTAATCCTAATACCCTTAATCTTAGCGTCACATCCTTGATTCCAGCAGAACCAAGCCAGACCAATCAGTGGACTAATTTAGTAATCACACACTCTAGATCCAACTACCTCTTACCACATGAGGCTTTGGGGGGACATCTAGACACAAACCATAACAGAAGACAAGAAAAGAAAGAAGGGGGCTGCGGATTTATCTCAAGTAGTAGAGTGCTTGCCTAGCAAGTGCAAGGTCCTGAGTTCGATCCCCAGCACCCAAAGTGAAAAAAAAAAAAAAAAGAAAACAAAGGAAAGGAGAAAGAAGGAGAGAGGGAGAGAGGAAGTGTCTCACTCATTAATGTGCCCTTTGCCTTCCACACATCTGCCTGGCAGGTCCTGGTGCTTTAAGCGCCACCTCCTCTACAGAGGGTGTACCCCACACATGCCTGGCTGTGCATGAGCCTTGTTTCTACCCCACCCTTGACTGTAACATCACACCCAGTTTCTGCTTGTTCTGTTTTTTTTTTTTTTGCTGTAAATTTTATTATGATACAATACATATGCCCCCTGACAGTCCTAAGTGTATGGTTTGAGGAATTTTCAGAGTGAGCACACCCATGTGGGAAGCACCCAGAACAAGAAAGTGGTTGTAACCAGACCCTACCTTGGCCCTCTTCTGTCCCTGTAACCTGCAAGGGTGACCATTATTCTGTCACTATTAATTTTCCTGATTTTACTTGTTTGTACCTGACTTCTGTGACTTAGTGCCTGGTTGTGAGATTTAGTCCTGTTGAGGCTTATTCATCCTCCTTGCTGCATAATATCCTAGGGTATGAGTATGCTGCAATTTATTTATTCAATCTGTTGTTGGAAGGCATTGGGGTTGTTTCCAATGTAGGGGCATCAAGAAAAGTGCTTTTGAGCTGGGCATGGTGGTGCTCACCTGTAATCCCGGCCCTCAGGAAGCTGAACCAGGCAGATTGCTGAGACTTCAAGGCCAGCCTGAACTACACATTGAGATCCTGTCTCAAAAAAACACAAACAACAACAATAAGAAAAAAGAATAGTGCTTTTGTGAACATTCTTCTGCGTCTTGAGGACAACATGTGCTTGGACGACAGCCCACTGCAGAGCCTGCACCACTGGAGATGAGGACGGGGCAGGGGGAGAAGTCACCCAAGCCCCTCCAACCCCTCCCGGTCCCTCCATGGCCACATCTTACTTAAGCAGCCACCTGTGGACCCTTCTCAGCTTATCAGACTCGAAATATTGGGTTGGCATAAAAGAAAATGAAGTGTAAGTGATAAAACTATAAAGCCCTTAGAAGAAAACACAGGGGGAAATTTCAAGATCTTGTGTTTGGCAAAGTTTTTTTAGATATGATACCCAAAATACAAACAAGCAGAGAAAACAAAGCAGATGGGGGGACTTCACCAAGATGAAAGATTTTAGAGGATGCTATTAGAGTGAAAAGACAGCCCACAGGATGGGAGAAAATACTTGCAAATCACCGATCTACAAGGCTGGGATCACACAGAAGGCACCAGAAGCTGGGAGAGGCGTGCCAGCACCTTCCACTAGGGTCTTTAGAGGGAGTGTGGCCCGGACAGCACCTTGGTTTCAGCTTTCTGTTCCAGAACTGTGAGATCATAAATTTCTGATGCGTTAAGCTCCCCAGTCTGTGGTAATTCGCTGTGGCCACCTGAGGGGACAAAGACAGCACCACAGTGACAATGCAGCCGAAGCTTTTGAAAGTGTCCCCCAAGTGTCCCTCACTCCCTGTCTTTGCTGGGCGGTGGTTGCTGCCGAAGTCCCCCCCCTTCTCCTTCCCTCCTTCCTCCCGGCCCCCCAGTGCCCTCCACTAAGCCTCCAGCTGCTCTCTCTGGGCCCCCTTCCCCCTTGTGGCCTCCCTCTGGGTGCCCAGGAGCCTGGGGGCTGAGCGTCCTTGCTTTGCCTGAGCCAGCACCCTGACTCTGCCCTTTCCCGCTTTCCCAACACTTGCTCCACTGCCCTCTTGCCTTCCAAACAACCCTGGAACCAGCCCGCCTCCCTCCACCCTGTTGCCTTGGGTCTGGGCCTCAGGACAAGGGCTGTGGCTGCACCCCTGGTCACCCGCCTCACCCTCCTGGGCCCTCACCATCAGCCTCAGCCGGAAGCTCTCCCTCTCCTGGGAGCGGAGGTGGGAGTCAAACCCTTAGAGTGGCTGTGGGTACCCCTGCCCGTCCTTCCAGCTGCCTCTACCACTGAGCTATACCCACAGCCTTTTAAAAGTATTTGTAAAAATTTTGAGATAGGGACTTGTGAAATTGATCAAGCTGGCCTCAAATTTGAAATTCTCCTGCTTCAGCCTCTCAGACTGTTAGGATTGCAGGCATAAGTCACCATGCCTTCACCATCATTGAAATTTTTTTTCTGCTGTTTTTGTTTTTTGAGACAAGGTCTTGCCAAGTACTTCAGGCTGACTTCGAACTTGCTATGTAGCCCAGGCTGGCCTTGAACTCATTGCGATCCTCCTGCCTCAGCCTCCCAAGTGCTGGGATTACAGGCGTGTACTGCCACGCCTGGCCCTGGGACCTACTCTTAACTAGCATATATTAAGAGTTTTGTAAACCCTGGGAGCATTTACACACACTATTCATTCATTCCACAAGTATTTGAGCTCTAGGACAGGTCAGCTCATAGGAACACACACATGAATAAAACAGCGCCTGTTCTCAAAAAGCTCTCAGCCTAATGATCTAATCCAGTGGTGGTGAACCTACCGTATGTGTGTTATTGTGTTTTTCTTTTAAGACAAAAGAGGTTAAAGCAGAGTTGTTTTTTCTAAACTAAAACCTCGGTATTCAGGTTTAGTTGCAGTGTTGGCCTTTTGCCGTGAGCAGGTGGGTTCTGGGTTGTAGTTCGGCACTTGATCTCTGAGAGGTTCCGCCATCGCTGCTCTAATCTGTTGAATTCTACACTTACTGAAATGAGCACCCTTAATGTGGGTAGCGTAGGTGCGGCATTTTTTCCCAAGTGACACAGAAACGCACTTAAACGGGCTTAAGCAGACAAGGAAACCTACTGGGTTCTGGATTGCAGCGTTGAGGAGCAGACCTGGCCTTGGGCATGGCTGGGTTCTGGATTCACCAAAGCCTCCTGAAGCAGAGCGCCCCATGTCTTGGTTTGTCCCTCTGGCTATCTCCATGTGCTACTCCAACAGCCTTCTGTCTTCTTCTCATGGTGGCTGTAGGTTCATGTCCCAGAGCCCTACAGCCAGTGACAGGGCAAAACCTCTTTTCTGTCTGGGAGCTTCTACACCAGCCAGCCACACACCCTGACCACCCTGACCCCCAGCTCCGGTCCCTGGACTGTCCCTCGCCAATCGCTGTAGCTGGAGGAAGCCAGTGTCCAGGTGCTCAAGGTTCCCATCAAATGCTTCGTGTCCCGAATGAGGCTTGGGGTCCCTTCCCAGACTTCAGGGACTGGAGAGGAGCAGACCCCTAAATGAAAACCAAGCAAGAGGGGAGGCCGGGGAGGCTGATGACAACTGTTTCTGTTTCTCTGTACTTTTTTTTTTTTTTGTGGTGCCGGGGATCGAATTCAGGCCCTTGTGCTTACAAGGCAAGCACTCTAATCACTGAGCTAAATCCCCAGCCCCTCTCTGTACTTTTGATTGAACCCAGGGCCTTCACAATGAGGTACAATCCCATCCTTTTGTTATTTTTTATTTTGAGACAGGGTCTCACTAAATTGCTAGGTTATCCAGGCTGGGCTCAAACTTGTGATCCTCCTGCTTCGGCCTCCCAGAGTGCTGGGATTATAGGTGTGGCCACCATGCCCGGCTTCTCTCTTTTTTAGAGGTAGGGAAATAAGGCCCAGAGACAGGGTGAGTGGCGGCCGAGGCCGGGCTGTGGTCCCTGTGGAGTTGAGGTTGGATCCAGTCTGCTGACTTCAGGCAGCTCTTCCTACACAGCCTCTCTGCCCTGGCCCAGGAAGGACCATGGAGTCCCCGCACGGGGCCTTTCTAAAGCCCAACGTGTCAGGCTGTCTTCCCCATGCACTGAGATTGGGTCAGGGGCTCTGACAAAGGCGAGAGCTGTACTCTACCCCAGGATGCTTCCTCTGTCTCTTTTCCTTTCTTTTAAGAAAAATTCCTGTCCTTCCCAGTCATCTCAGCGCTTGCCAGGAATCCTTCAGGCTCCAGACTGAGTTGCCGCTTGATAAATGAGGTCAGTTCAGCACACCCGGAACCCAGTGTCTTGCAGAGCGACAAGGGGACGCGCCCAGGGCAGGGACACACGGCCAGCCGAGGCCGGCCTGGGTTTCCGTCTGGGACTCTGTGCCTGAGCCCAGGCCAGCTAGGCCTTCTGCACAGGTCCTGGGCTCCGGTTCGGCGGCCCCGCCCGCCTTGGCTCACACGGGGGCCCGCGCCTGGCAACTGTGGGCAGCTTCCTGCTGCCGACCTTGCTCAAAGGGCATTTGTTAGGGGCTTGACGTACGTCCCCAAAAGACACATTTAAGTCCTAACCCCAGTGCCTGGGAATGTGACCTGATTTGGAACTGGGATCTTTGCTGATATTACCAAGTTAAGAAGAGAATGTACTGGATTAGGTTGGACCATAGTCCAGGGACTGGCGTCCTTCCAAGAAGAGGGGAGCTTGTATGTATGTCGGGACTTATAATATTGTCCTGAATGTCCCCGACACACTGCTTGCTTTGTGTGCTTGTTTGTTTTTCATCTTGTTTCTCTTTTTCAGATTGAATGATTTCTATTAATCCATCTTCAAGTTTGCTGAATAGTTTCTATCCCCTTCCATTCTGTTAGTCAATGCATTCAGTGAAATTTTTCTTCCTGAGTTGAGGCACTGCAGAATTTTCTGTTTTTGAATTTCTGTTTGTTCCTCCCTATGCCCCACTTCCAAATGCCCTGCAATCTGGTTGTTTAAAAAATAACTTCTATTCATCTGCTGAGATTTCTAATCTTTTCATGCATTCACTGATCAGAAGATTTTAATTTTAATAAAGTCCAATTTGTGCCCCCTTCCACACCCATAGATCATACTTTACATATGTGTTGTATGTAAAAATTCATCACCAAAACCAAGGTCCTCCTTAGGAAAAACCCTCCATAGAGAATTCTGCATAAGGCCAGGTGCGGTAGTGCACACTTGTAATACCAGCACTCAGGAGGCTGAGGCAGGAGGATCACTGTGAGTTTGAGGTCAGCCTGGATTACACAGTGAGTTCAAGGCCACTATGAACATAGCAAGATCCTGTCTGAAAAAAACAAAAGAAAAAAATTTTTCTTACGATTTTTTCCTATGTTAGCTTCTAGACATTTTAACATTTTTGCATTGTACACTTAAGTCTATGATCCATTTTGAGGTTAGTTTTTCTAAAAGGAGCAAGATTTGTGCCCAGATTTCAGTTTTGCATATGCAGATTCAATTGTTCCCACATACTTTTTGAACAGATTATCCTTTTTCCTTTTTAAAAAATTTTTTAAAAATTAATTTTATTGGTACAATTTAGATATACATGATGATCACATTCATCGTAGGGAATTTTTATCTGTATATGATAAATCTTGATTCTTTTTTTTCCCCATTCCCCTCCCCCTTCAGCCCCTCTTCCCCTCCTTATTTACAAAACCTTTTTTCCGCATTTTTTTCCTTTTCTTTTTTCTTTTCTCTTCCTTCCTTTCCTGCTCTCTAGTTCCCCTTCCCATTTGAATACTTTCTTCCTATTTCACAATCTCTATTATACATTTTTTGGCTTCTCACACAAGAGAAACCGTGTGATACATGAACATGTATGTCTGATTTATTTCACTTAAGAGTATGGTCTCAAGGTGCATCCATTTACCTAGAAAAGCCTTAAATTTATCCTTTTTTTTTTTTTTTTTTGAAGTGCTGGGGATTGAACTCAGAGCCTTGTACTTGCTAGGCATGCGCTCTACCTCTTAAGCTAAATCCCCAACCTGGTGATTTCTTTTGCTATGCAAAAGCTTTTTAATAAGATGAGGTCTTGATGGGGTATTTTAGATTCATCATTCAGAGCTTCTTTCAGAGTTAAAAATTGATTCACTGCATATTTCTTAACGTGACACATATATATGCAAGTCTCTACGTGTATGTGTATGTATGTACAGTCAGCTCTCCAACATAGTGAAAGAATTATAATCAAAGATAACACATTTATAGTATGAAATTTCAAACATAAAATAGGCTTCAATCTGATACATCAAAAAAACTTTTTCAGCCAGGTGCAGTGGTGCATGTTTGTAATCCCAGCACTTGGGAGGCTGAGGCAGGAGGATTGTCTGGGACTTCGAGTCCAGCCTGGGCTGCACAGTGAGTTCAAGGCCAGGCTGAACTACACGGCAACCTCCAGGGTTCACTAATTCACCTGGTGTTGGCCAGAGAGCCCCATCGCTGAAATCACTGGCCTGTTGATTTCTTTGTCTAGAGTTTTCCTGCTTTTGTAAGTTTGGGGGAGCTGAGCTCTGCCTCCAGGGTGTCCAGCGGCCGCGGCTGTAGCTTCTCCTCTTGCTGGCTGTGGCCAGCTGCTCGGCAGGCAGGTTCGTCGCGCTCAGCGGCTCCCGGTGGGCAGCCTCCGCCCTTCCCAGGTCGGCCGTTCGGTGGGCGCCGCTGCTGCGAGTGACCTCAGCGAGCCAGCCCGGCGAGAGCCAGTCTTGGAGCCTAACTGAGCGCGAGCGTGAGCGCACACCTACCTTTTTAACATGGAGTAAACTGTTCTTTTTGGGCCAGCTTCTGGACTGCCCATTCTGTTCCGTTGATCTAAGTGTCAATTCTGCCAACAGTACACTGTCTTGATGACTAGCTTATGGTGAGTCTGCAAATTTCAGAAGTATTAGTCCTCCAACTTCATTGTTATTTTACTCTTTATTTTTGGAAGTTATTACTTTTTTTTTTTTTTTTGGTGGCACTGGGGATTGAACCCAGTGCCTTCACAGTAAGCTACATCTCTAGCCTTTTTATTTTCTAAATCTGAGAGAAGGTCTCTCTAAATTGCCCAGGCTGGGCTGGAACTTGCAGTCCTCCTGCCTCAGCTTCCCAGAATGCTGGGATTATAGGTGCACCTGGCTCAATTTCTTTAATAGATTTAGACCTATGTAGATTATCTGTTTTTTTCTTCTATAAATTTTAGTATTTGGCACTTTTCAGGGAATTCGTCCATTTCATTTAGGCTATCAAATTTGTGAACATAGTTGTGCATAACATTTATTCTGATATCCCTGGGGTCAGTATTGATGATCCCAATATCATTTCTGGTATTAGTAAATTGTGTATTCTTTCTTTCTTTCTTTCTTTCTTTCTTTCTTTCTTTCTTTCTTTCTTTCTTTCTCTCTCTCTCTCTCTCTTTCTTTCTTTCTTTCTTTCTTTCTTTCTTTCTTTCTTTCTTTCTCTCTTTCTTTCTTTCTCTCTCTCTCTCTCCCCCTCTCTTTCTTTTTTGGTTAGCCTGGATGTTGGCTTATCACTTTTATTGATCTTTCTAAAGAACAAGATTTGGGTTTCATTTATTTTCTCTGTTTACTATTTTCAGTTTCATTGGTTTCTGCTCTAATTTTTATTATTTATTTTCTCCTGATTGCTGTGAGCTGAAATTGCTCTCCCACTTTCCTTCCTTTTTCGCATTTAAATTTTGTCAAGGTTTATCATCTTTGGGATGATCAGTTTGGTAGGCCCTTATTGGTGATAAAGAAAAGAAATCTGCAAAACCAGGGCTTAGGAGAGTAGTATTGCTATGGTGGCAGGCTGCAGAACTAGTATTCAAATCCAGGCCTGACCAACTCCTGGCCTGGTAGATGGCCTGGTTTGTTTTGTTTTGGGGGGGCGGGGTGCTGGGGAGCAAACTCAGGGCCCTACACTTGCTAGGCAAGCGCTCTACCACTAGAGCTAAATCCTCAACCTCAAGTTTGTTTGTTTTTTGTTTTTTTTTGGTACCGGGGATCGAACTCAGAGCCTTGTGCTTGTGAGGCAAGCACTCTAACCACTAAGCTAAATCCCCGGCCCTTGTTTGTTTTAATCCTACTGATCTTTTTTCACCTCTTATTTGCCAACCAACAGCCCTAGAACTTCTTCAAGTGACAGTGGTGGGACCTTCCAGCATCTCTGACTTTCCCTTTGAGTGAAATCCATGTGGATTAGGAAGGGGATATTTTTTATTGCCTTTTGTACATTTTCTGTCCTGTGCAGAGATGGAAGTCCAAGCATATTGGCTTTGAAGTTAGAAATATTTGAGTTCAAATCCTGCCCTTGACCTAGGGCAGGTCACTTCAGTTTCCTTATCTGCAGGCAAAGCAGCAGTGCTGACCTCAAAAGGTTGTGGCGGTGGTTAGATGAGATGCATCGCGTTGAATTCAGAAGATGGTGCTCAGAGCAAGCAGCCATTCAGAGAGAGCTGGTGGGTCATTTCTGCTCAGTGATGGGGAGCCACATGAGGCCCTGCTTTCCCAAGTGCAGGGCCCGAGAGGGTCCAAGTTCCTTGGGGCGCCAGTCCTATTAGGCAGGCTTCTCCAGCCATCTAGGTCTGAGAGGCACAAGTCCTAGAGAGGGGTGAGCAGTCTGTGCCTTGTGAGGAAAGAAGCAAGTGCAGAGCCTTTGGCTCCTGCCTGCCATCCACAGTGCGGGGAGGTCGGGCCAGCCCCGAGTTCCCCTTCCTCCTTCAGTGGTACTTTGTTCTCTTGGCCGGTTCCCCGGGGAACTGCAGGGCTGCTGAGCTGGGACTGGCCAGGCTGGGGGCTTCTCAGGGCCCAGGGCACCTTGAGGAGGGGCTGCAAGCTCTACCATCAGGGAAAGTGGGTGAGCAGTCTGCTGCTTTACTTGGCTCTACTTGGCTGGACAGCTTCTAGAAGGAGCACAAATGGGCAGGGAGATGGCCGAAGGAAGGAGCAAAAGGACAGGAGGGGATGGATGGGGCCCCAGGGAGGGCAGGCAGGGGCAGCTGCCTTTTGCATGGGAGGGACTATCTCTGTCTGGGGCTAGACGTGGGCCTCTCCTGAGTCCTTCTGTGTGTGATGGGGTGCAGAATTTAACCCGGGCCCTTAGCATGGGTCAAGAGTCTCTCCCAGTCACAAGGCCAGTCTTCCCAGCCACAAGGGGGCGCTGTGACAGCCACGGGCGGGATTTCTCAGGCTCTACCTGGAGGGCAAGGGCAGGAGCTGTGGCTCTGCTCACAGTGCCCCTCAGGGACTTTGGAGGTGGCCATTTGTGTCCCATGTTGGCCATGTGGGCCACCATTTGTCTCCCTTCCCTCTCCAGTTGTGTGGGAGAGGATCTGTCTGCCTTCACCTAGGCCGTGTCTTGATGTTGTCCCCAAACCAATCTAAGTCCATGTGTCACCACTGTGGATCAGAGGTCCTCAGCTGAGGACACATTCTCTCCTAGGACCCTGTAGACACACTCTCCCTATCCCCTCCTTCTGACAGGCTAGTTTCTGTGGGCGTGAGCCAAGGCTCTTCCTCCAGATGTAAGTTTTTTTTTTTCAGGTAGGGTCTCACTATGCAGCCCAGGCTGGCCTTGAGCTCACAGTGCTCCTCCTGCCTCAGTCTCCCCAGTGCTGGCATTACAGGCGTAATGAGGATCCCTTTCCAAGTGACCAGCTCGGAGGAACCCTGGCGGGGCCAGAGACTTGCATCTTTTGACCTCTTGTAGTCCAGAGATCAGTGTCTGGGGACAGGTAAAGGGAAGACAGATGCGGCCGTTGTGTGTCAGCCACCATGTGTCACCTTCAAATATACTTCCTCAGTCCCAGCTGGGGTGTGGCGCCAGTGACAGAGTGCTTACTTAGCATGCACGGGGTCCTGGGTTCCATCCCCAGTGCTGAAAAAAAGGAAAACAACAGTAAAACGGGCCCTCAGAGAAGCTAGCTAGGAAGCAGCAGATCTGGGATTCCAGAAGCAGTGCTCCTGCCCATCGCCTCACTGAGTGGCTTCCGGTTCTCCCACCACCCTGCCTGGACCCTGCAGGCAGCACCGTGCCCGCCTCCTGTGCCTCACTCCTCTCACCCCTCATCTCCTGAAGCTGTTGGACATTGCTCCTCATCTCCTTCGTGTTCCCTCAAACAGTGCTAGAGAGGGTTTGGCATCTGGAGGCCACAACCAGGCTGGGGACCCCGTGGTCCGGGTGACTCCGACACAGAGTTTTAGGGCCCGTCACTGAAGCACATGGCCTGAACTACAGGCTGCTGGACAGTGACTGGAAAGAGCCGGGCACGGAGAAAGGAAGCCAGAAGTAGTTTAGAAGATGAAACGGTCCAATGGGCGCCGCAGCTGCTGGGGCTGCCCATGTGCCTTAGAGGCCAGATTTCTCAATGCTCGTTCGGCCCCAGCCTCAGGCTGCTTGAAGCCAGGGTCATAGATAGCTGGGAATATAAATGTTGGGCAGGCAGAGCAGAAGCCAGCTTCCTCCTGGGCTGGGAAACATGGCGTGGTAGTGTGGGGACAGAGGCTGGTCCAGACCCAGGCTTGGAGCCTCTAGAAAGATCCGTCTCCTCCAGCAGGGCTGTGAGGGCCTTAACTCCATCCTGGATGACCGTGGAGCCTTCATCGGGGTGAGGTCTCTGAGGCCTCTCCAAAAGGGAGGAAACGGGTTGGGTACCAGGTGGCGGGCCACTGGCACATCATGACGCCATAGCTGAGATGAGGGCATTAAAGGCAAGCAGGCCTTCAGCAGCTGCCACATGAGGAACCATTTTACACGTAGCGCTGGTGTGTTGTGATTATTAGCACAGGAACAGTAACAGCAGCTGCAGTGTCTTGAGCATCTTTCAGGCTTCAGGCGCTGTACTGGGCTCTACCGATCACTACCACCTCTGACCATTACCACCACCACCGCCGCCATCATTGCTACCACATCAACCACTGCCAGATCTATCACTATCATTAGGCTACTGCGTGGTGTCTACTGAAGCCTGCTGTTTGGCATTATTAGAGACTTATTTGTGGGAGTAGTACTGGGGATCAAACCCAGGGCCTTTACCCTGAATTACATTCTCAGCCCCTTTTTTATTTTTATTTTTTATTTTGAGATAGAGTCTCACTAAGTTGCCTAGACTGGTCTTGAACTTGCAATCCTCCTGCCTCAGCCTCCCGAGTAAGAGGGACTGCAGGCAGGCACCCCTATGCCCACCTATTAGAGCCTCATATGTTGCCTAGTTTAACTTAATTTTTATAGTCACCATATTAGAGAGATAGTCTTACCTCCACTTTGCAGAAGAGGGAACCGAGGCACACCGAGGTGGAATGACCTGGTCGAAGTCACGTGGCTGGTTAGTGGCAGGTGGGGATTTGAGTTTGGGTCTTAACTTCGAAGGCTTAGCTCTTCCCAACACCCACAGTGGATCAATGAATGAATAGGTAGGTGAGTGAGCAAAGACACCTGCGCCTGTCCAGGTGGCGGTTAGCAGGGTTCAGCATCTTCGGGGTGAGCAGGTTGCTCAAAGTCACGGTGCGGGGCAGCAGCGAGGTGGGGCAGGACTGGCCCCGGCCTGGCTTAGACTCCTTGGGCTTCCCTCCCAGACCTGCTGCAGGGGCCTCGTCGTCGTCCCCGCCACCCCCAGCTTCTTGGCAGCGGCCTCACCCTTACTCATGCCCAGGATGGTGGTGGGTTCCGATTTCCCTGCTGACTCATTTCCCATCATCAGGGAGCCTGGTGCAGGCCAGGGGCTGGGTGCTGCCTGGAGCCGGGTGCATTATCTCTGCCAGTGCTGGAGGGCTCTTGGATTCCTGACAGCAGAGAAGTAAGTGTTCCTGGGGGCCTCGAGGATGGCTGGGTACCTTGAATCTCTCCACTGGAGGCTTCCTGGGGCACTACCACCAAGGATCAGTACCATGGTGTGGGGACAGCTTTGTGGCTCTGGCCCTTCCCTGGCTGTCAGTATTTGCTCTTTGTTCTTTGAAGTACTGAGGGTGGAATCCAGCTGCATCCCCAGCCCTTTTTATTTTTTACTTTGAGACAGTGTTGCCCAGGCTGGCCTTGAACTTGAGATCCTCCTGCTTCATCCTCACAAGTAGCTGGGATTACAGGTGTGCGGTACAAGGGCTGACCAGGTCTCAGTTTTTTCTTTTCTCCCTCACCTGGGGACCGGGCCAGCTGGCCCCAGGTGTGCACTGTGTGTCCTGCACTGTTCCCTGTGAGTGCAGGCCAGGGATGTGGTGCCATTTCCTGGCCCTGCTATTGTTGGGACGGACATGGAGGGGCAGGGCTGGTCGGGGCCTCCTGCCAGGCACCCTGAAGGGCGGGAAATGAGTTGGCATAGAAATTAGCATGTGCTGCTAAGCAAGGCATGAGTAAGGGCAAAATCAGGGCCAACAATTTGTGCTCTAAGTGATAAGGTAGTTTGGGGGAGAAACGCTGCCCTGAAAGGCAGGGGAGGCAGTGGGGTGTCTGATGTAGGTGACTGCCTGCTGATCAGGGGTTCCCTGGTGCCAGGTGACAGAAACTCAACTCAAGCCAGCTTAAGAAAAAGAGGTGTTTATTGGCCCACAGGACTAAGACGGGCAGGCAGGACCTGAACCTGTGAGAGAGGCCACAGTGCTCATCCCCGCTTCTCTCTGCGTATTACCTTTTGTGACGAAGTCACCCATCTAGCATCTACCCTCCCCTTCTTAATTACTTTTTTTTTTTTTTTGGTGCTGGGGATCGAACTCAGGGCCTTGAGCTTGCAAGGCAAGCACTCTAACCACTGAGCTAAATCCCCAGCTCCCTTAATTACTTTTTATAGTTGGGGGATGATAACGATTCCTGCTAATCTCACAATTTTCCCTGCTTGTAGGAATGGCCAATGAAATAGTTGTTAAGTGGAAACCTTTGAGTGGGGCTTCTAGAATGCTCTTTAAAGGGCTTAGCCTTGCTCCTCCCCTTCTTATTTCTTCCTGGAATGTGAGTTTGCAGGCTGGTGCTGTGGCAGCCATTTTGGGACTAAGAACATCCTCTTGCTAAGAGATTAGCCCTGACACTGAACCAACCCTGGCAATACCAACTTCTGGAGTTCTTTTCACGTGAAAAGTCACTGTGGTCAGGCCTCTGTTACTTGTGGCTCAATTCAGTTTCCAAGTGATATGCCTTCACTCCTTGGGGCTGGTTTTCTCATGGCAGGGCACATATCTCATGCAGCACTGGCCTCACTTCCTCAGAGCTGTATAGCTGAAGAGGAAGCGGAATGCTTCTCCCTGCCCTGTGAGGGGAAGGATCCCTGCCTCTCACCTGCAGGGAGGTTGGCCCCATCTCCCCTCCAGGCCAGCCCTGATCCTACAAGTGCTGACCTGGGGCAAGCTCTCATGCATCCAGTGGGGGCAGGCAGCCGAGGGCAGCAGGGACACAGCCGGCCTGCCCGCATTCCTGAGGGCTTCCTTGAGGAAAGGCTCGGGGTTCAGAGCAGGACTCTGAAGCCTGCCTGAGCTGGGTGTGGTGGCACCCACTTGTAATCCCAACTACTTGAAGGGCTGAGGCAGGAAGATCATGAGTTTGCGGCCAGCCTGGGCTACTTAGGGAGAGCCTGTCTCAAAAAGGGTTGGGAGATACAGCTTAGTGATAGCATGAGGCCCTGCTGATCCTATTAGCTGTGTGAATATGCATCAGGCCCTTTAAATCTCTGTGGTTCCCCATCCTCATCGTGGCCTCTTTTTGAGCTTCCTGCCCACAGCGGGAGGCAGGTGTGGTTGATCCAATCCACTTACAGGCAAGTGGGGCTGGGTGAGGAGGAGAACCTGGTCCCCACCCCGTGGGCAGCAGGACCCACACCTGTCAATCAGTCCCAGGGCCGAGGCTCCAACTGCCACACCGGAGTTCGAGCCCTGGCCCTGTGTGGCTCCCTGATAAACTCTGTAAGGTGCTTGCACCAGAGCCCAAACTCCCTGGGTGGGAAACTCTTGTTGGAAATGTCGCCTCCCGCCACATTGAGAATTGTGGCCTCCAGAGCCCACTGGGTGCATTTCCAACCTGAGCACTTTGGTCCCTGTGTCTGGTCCTCCAGGAAGGCCGCACCACTCCCATCTACTGAGAATCACACCCTTCCCAAGGGCCCTTCCTGCCTCCCACCCAGCAGCTGCACAGCCCTACGCGGTGATCTAGGCGTGGCCGGGCCGAGGGGCGCAGGTGCGAACCACCTCTTCTGGCTCTCTGGGCTGTGGGAAGTGTGTGGACTTTGGGGAGTCAGGTAAATGTGGGTTTGTGGCTCAGATCTGCCACTCGATGTGTCGTTTGCCACACTGTTCATCCTGGGAGAGGGAGTCTTCTCCCCCACATATGCAGTTTGCTTGATAAGATCATTTAGCAGGAATAAAACAGCAAAAAAGGAATCAAAACCAAACAAAATGCCTGCGTAAATAAAAGCCTCAAAGGAAAGCTGGGCTTGATGGCGCATGCCTGTAATCCTCAGGTTCTTAGGAGGCTGAGGCGAGTTCGAAGCCAGCCTGGGCAACTTGGTGAGACCCTATCTCCAAATTTTAAAATGGGGGTATGAATATAGCTCAGTAGTATAGTGCTTTCTTAGTATGCATCAGCCCCCAGGTTCAGTGCTTATGAGGGGGACAGAGAGCGAGCTGGAGCCTGGAAGGAAGTAAGGAAATGTACTAAAATGTTACTACTGGTTTTTCTCTCTCTGCCTCTCTCTCTCTCTCTCCCTCTCTCTCTCTCTCTCTCTCTCTCCCCCTGAGATTAAACTCATGTTCTTCACACTGTACTACATACCCAGCTTGTCCTTTTATTTTGTATTTTGAGACAGGATCTTGCTAAGTCATTTGATTGCCCAGGCTGGGCTCAAACTTGTGATCTTCCTGTCTCAGCCTGAGGTCAAGAGTTAACAAGAACCAAGGCGACAATTCAGTCCAGGCGTGTAATAAGCAAGGTGGTGGATGCCCACTGTGAGAACTTCTGCTCCTACCTATCTGGAAAACATTTTTCTTTCTCACTTTGTTCCTTTAATGAGTCACCTGGATAGCGTAGTGGCCAAGAATCACCTGCAGACACATGCATACTGCATGTCTCGACTCCTGATAGGCTCATTTCTAGTTTAGTCCTATAGATTGACCTTAGTTTGACCTTAGTAATCTGAGCCCTGGTCATTTTTGGTGTACAAATTCCTAGACAAATAGTCCCCTTGGAACCCACATTTGGGTCCCCGCCTGACTATTGGGAGCTATTTCTCTCTGGTTAATAAACATCCCTCCTGTCTGCTTCCTTCATCCTCAAATTCATTCTTAGACTTTGGGATCCGGGGACTTTGGTGGCCAGTTCCATCCCCTACTCACCTTGAGTAGGGCTCAGGTGGTGTTGTTGAAGGAGTGAGGGGAAAAGGAGTGGGGAAAAGAAGCAGAATACTGCAAAGGTGTGTGACAGGTGTCTGGGCGCTCTCGATAGACCTTCAGGCATCCACACCCCACAGCTGGGAGGGATTCTGGGGCTGCCTCTTCCCTCTGCCAGGATATTTAACTGTGGTGGTTTCTCTCTCAAGTTGACCAGTAAAAAGCAAGTAAATTGGGTTGTGTGTGTGTGTGTGTGTGTGTGTGTGTGTGTGTGTGAGTGTTTTGAGATGGTGTCTTGCTATGCTGTCCATGCTGGGCTCAAACTCCTGGGCTCAAGTGATCCTTCTGTCTCAGCCTCCCAAGAAGCTGAGATTACAGGTGTGTAGCGCTTTTGATCACCAGTGGTGGGGATGTGAAGACGCAATAGATGTGATTTTCCCATGCAAGACCACTTAGGCAGGAAGTAAAGAAGTTCAGGTATGTATTTGCTGGGAAGTGCTGGGTCTGTGCTAGAAGTTCTGCCGTGTTCAAGAGAAACCACATAAAAAGAACAGCCCATTTCAGCCCGAAGGCAGGCAAGCATAATGCTGCTGCAGCAACCAGCTCCCACTCCTGAGCTCTTTCTAGCAGCCGGGTTTCTGCTGGCTCTTCACAGGCTCCATTATCAGACTGCTTTGATGGCAAGTGACAGAGTCCTCCACCTCCAGTCAAATTGGCTTAAGAAAAATGCCTTTACCCCTCTCTGCAGACTACATTCTCAGGCAGGCTTCCCCTGTGTGGCAAAGCAAGCCACCAGGAACTCCAGGCTTGTCTCTTGCCAGCCTAACAGCCACAGTGGAACATGACAATACATGCCTATAATTCTAGCCCTCTGGGAGGCTGAGGCAGAAGGATTGCAAGTTCAAGTCCAGCCTGGGTAACTTCATGACTTGATGAGAACCTGCCTCTAAATAAATTAAGTAAATAAATAAACAACAGGGGATGTAGCTTAGTGTGAAGACCCTGGGACCTCCTGGTAGGGGAAAAAAAAAAAAGCTCCAGGATTTGCTCTCATTGGTTGATCTGGTTCATGTTTCTATCCCCGAGCCAGTCGCTGTGGCCAGGAGAAATGCCGTGCTCGATTGGTCAAATTCAAGTTCCAAAACTCCCTTGGAACTCAGAGATGTGGGGAGTTAACCTCACCTGCAAACACAGAAGCTGCGAGTGGAAGGAGGTGGTCCTCAGAGGACATTCTGTGGTGATAAAAATACCAATGTCCCTTCACAGACGTGACCTCCTATGACCTCCAGTGTAGTGTCAGGTCTTCCTTACCCAATTCCTCCTCCCATCCCAGGAACCTCCTCATTCCACCCAGGCTCAGCCCCCTGGGAGACCTGACAGAGTGGGCATGGTTTAGGCTCAGGCGTCCCGAGGGCGCAGTCCCTGGTTGCATACCCTCCAGGCCCCATTCTGAGAGGCTGGCTCCTGCCTTGGCTCCCATGTCTTAATCTTTGTCCCTGTTTTCCTCAAGGGACAAACTGTCTTTTTCTTTCCTTTCCAGCTTTTTCCAAGAGCACCCACACGCACCGCCTTCACTTCCGCATCCCTTGGCTTCTAACCTCTTGGACACAAGTTCTTGCCCTAATCTGCTATCCCTCTCTTGGTTTTTATCCTTGTGACTGCTCGTGGAAGTTGGCCTTTCTGGCCGTGCCATGTCTCTTGACACTGCCCTCCCAGTCTCCTCTGGTCTTGCTGGCCGCCTGCTCTCCATTCCCCCATCTCCAGGGCTGTGTGCTCCACACCTTGTATTTCCCACCTGCCCAGCCTCCCCTTCTCTCCCAAGACTCTGAATTCTGCCCAGATTACTCTTCTGAGCTCTGGGCCGATAAAACTTACAATCTTCCCACACTTTCCGGAGAGGGCCCTACCTGACCACACCCTCTTCCTCCCCAGGCCAGCCTGCCTTCTGAAGGCCCTTGTTACTTAAATTGAAGAAATAAGAGTGTTCGTTTCTCTGTCCCCCAAGGGCCTACTGTTATTGAGTAGTTTCTTTAGACATGCTCGCCAATTAAACTTATTCCAGGTCTTTCTTGCCTCAAACAAAATCGAATGAGACAAGCCAAAAACAGCAGCAGAAGTATTTGAAAAGTGAAGGAGGAAAGAAAAAAAAAGAATAAGAAAAGTGAGGAGTGAAGGGGTAAGGGGAAAACTGGCTTTGCAGAGAGAGCTTGGGCCAAACAGAGAAAAAGAGCAAAAAGAAAAGCACACCCTGGTCAAGAAGACGCAGAACGGGCTACCGTGAGGAGTTTTCCGCATGACGTCTCGTCCCTTTTGTCATCCATATCTTGTGGGAGCCAGAGAGAAGTTTCACATAGGGGGTCCTGGGAATTATCTGGCGTTGTCCAGAGAGCTTGTAATTGACAGATCCTGCTTATTTCCCCAGCCAGCTTTGCCAGTCTCTACCTCCTACCTCAGTGCCACGCCTCCACTCCCTTCTTTACACAGTGGCCTGAGTGATTGCACCAAACACACATCGGACTGTGACATTCCGCTACTTGAACCTTGTATGGCTCCCCAAGAGCAGTGCAGATTCCTTAGCCCGGTACACAGGGCCAACCACGGATGGCCCCTTCCCTGCCACCCTCATCTCTTATTTACTTTCCTCCTCTGTAGTCTATCTTAAAGGTTTAAAAGTAGTTTTGTTGAAGTATAATTGATATGATAAAATTCACTCAGTTTAAGTGTAGAGTTTGAAGGATTTGGGTCACTGTACACTGTGTCCCTTTGCCATCAATCTCTTTTTCTGACCACCGGCCCCAGACGACCATTGATGTGATAATTCTACCATTTCACAGAAATGAAGTTGTGTAGTTTGTAACCTTTCATGTTTGACTTATTTCATTTAGCATATCTTTTTGAAATTCATACACATTGTATTACTATTTCATTCTTTTTACTCCCGAGTAGTATCCCTTTGAATAAATATGCTATAATTCACTCATTTATTTATGGACATTTGAGATTCTTTTCTACAATTTTTGGCTAATACGAATAACACTACTATAAACAACTCTTTTTTTTTTTTTTTTTTTTTTTTTTTTTTTTGGTGCTGGGGATCCAACTCAGGGCCTTGTGCTTATGAGGCAAGTGCTCTAACCACAGAGCTAAATCCCCAGCCCCTAAACAACCCTATATTAACCCTTGTGTGGATATATGTCTTCATTTTTCCTAGATAAATGCCTAAGAGTGGAATTGCTGGTTCTGTGGTTAGCATGTGTGTTTTATGATACTGTCATCCTCCTTCCGAGAGTGGCTGTGGGATTTTGCCTTCCCTATACGAGTTGGCCTACATCTTCTCCAACACTTGATATTATTAGTTCTTTCACATTTTAGCAGTTGTAATGGATGTGCAGTGGTATTTTGTTTCCTGATCACCAAGGATGTTAAGCATCTTTTCCTGTGTTTATTGGCCATGTATATATCCTCTTTTGTGAAGTTCTTTTAAGATTTTGCCCATCTTTTTTGTTTTTCCTCTTCCTCTGTCTCTTGGGCTCACTTTTTGACATTCTTTATATATGTCCTGGATACAGCTCCTTGTATGTTTTGCAAATATTTTTCTTCCCAGTTTGTCAGCTTAGTGGTTTTTAAACTACAGATCATGACCTGTTAATGACTAATGAAAACAGCTCAGTAGGTCAGAATCAGTATGTGTTTTTTGAGCAAAATGAAACAGAATGGAAACTGAAGGGGGCATTGGGTCGTGTGAGTGTGGGATGCTAGGTCATGAAGTAAGATGGATTTCTTCCTGTGCATCATAAATGTTTGAAAACTTTCATTCTACAGTGTGATGCCCCCCAGCCCAAACTAAAAAGAGACCTACCATGTGATTGAGCTCTCCTGCTTCTGGGTGGGTATCCAAGGAAAGTAAAATCAGCATACCGCAGAGATACCTTGTACCCATGTACGCTGCAGCGCTAGGCACAATAGCCAAGATCTGGAATCTTGCCCACCAACAGATGAATGGATACAGGAAATGTGGCATATATACACAACGAAATATTATTCAGAAGAAGAAAACGCTGTCACTGGAGCAAAATGGTGGAACTGGAGGAGAGTATATTAAGTAAAATAAGACAGACACAGCACAAGTGCTACATGTTCTTTCTCCTATATGGAATCTGTTTGATTTTCTTATTTTTTGGTGCCAGGGATCGAACTCAGGGCCTTGCGCTTAGTAGACAAGCTCTCGAACCACTGAGCTAAATCCCCAGCCTCATACGTGAAATCTGAATGTAGAATAGCGATTAACAGAGGTTGGGAAGGGGGCAGTGTAGGACAGATAAGGGCAGGCTGGGTTTGATCAGTGCACACCATATGCCTATATAGAAATATCACGTGGAATCCCAGTCATAGGTACAATTAATACATGTAAATCTAAAATTAAAAGAAAATTTCTGCTCCAATTCCATGGTGGCCCAATACACTTATTTATTGATTGACTGATTGATTGGGGCTGGGGATCGAACTCAGGACCTTGTGCTTGTGAGGCAAGCACTCTAACCGCTGAGCTAAATCCCTAGCCCAATTCACATATTTTTAATGAACAAAGAAGCAAATGAACGGACCGCCGTGGCCTGGCAAGGCCTCCAGTCCCCTGGAGTTCAAGGCATTTTCAGCTCACAGAGTAGTCCCTTCAGTGGCCGCACTTGGAACCTCTTGCACACACACTACCTTTGAGTCGAATTCCTTCAAACTGGTGGCTTCTCTTTAGCCAGGACACCATTGTCCCCGATCTGAGGCTTGACAAACACATTCCTGGGACTGCTCTGTGTGAAGGAGGGAGAGGGAAGGAATCCCGGGAAACACAGGGTCATACAAAGATAAAAGGTGCCAGAGCCTTTAATATAGCACAGGATATTACGAGTCTCCAAAAGGGATCTACAGCATCCCTTCCCAAATTTATTTGAACAGCCAGAAAGTGAAAATGACCCAAATGCCCATTAGCTGCTGCATAGATCATCAAAATGTGGCATAGTCATACAGTGGAGTATTTTTCTGCCACAGAAAGGGAATGAAGGGGCTGGGGATTTAGCTCAGTGGTAGAGTGCTTGCCTAGCAGTGCAGGGCCCTGAGTTCGATTCCCCAGCACCCGCCCCCAAAAGGGAATGAAGTACTGATACATGCTACAAACGCATAAGCCGTGCAAACATAACTCTAAGGGTAAGAAGCCAGTCACAAAATGTCACATGTATGATTCTACTTATACAAATGCGCAGAACAGGAAAACTACAGAGGTAGAAAGTATTAATAGTGGTTGCCTAGGGCTGGTGTGTGAGGGGAATGCAGGGTGATAGCTAAAGGACATCAGGTTTCATTTGCGAGTCATGAAAATAATCTAAAATTGATTACAATGATGATGGCATAACTCTGTGAATGTACGAAAAAAACCACTGGATCGCAGAGCTTATGTTTGTGAGTTGGGTGGATGGTGAATTCCCTCTCAGGAAGCTGTCCCCCACCCCAGTCCAAAAAGCCTGTCTTCAAGGAGCTTCGGACTAGTGTTTACAGGAACTTGGGAAATAAGGACCTAAGGTGCACAGTTGGGTTCCGCCGCTGGCCTGCAGAACAAGATTCTCCGTGGACCTTGAGGGCCTTTCTCCAGTGAGGTCAAGGGATGTCTGTCACCAAGAGCGCTGGAGTCAGGGGGAGAACCCTGTGTGATGACGTTCTCTCCTGACAGGTGTGGCAACGGTTCGGGTAGACGTGCAGCACAGTCTTAGCCTCATTGACCTGTGCCTGCAGCGGATGAGTAGCAGGTCAGGACAGTAAGGACAGGTCCTTTGGGGCTCATTTCCAGTCCCCCCGGGACCCAGCTTTGGTGCTGGCCCACCCTATATGCACCTTCTGTCCTGGCCAAGGGAGACAGAAATAGCACAGGCTGGGACACCAGTTGGGAAGCAGATGGGAAAGTCTGGAGCTTGGGGAGGAGCAGACACAGCTTTGTTCCCAGGCCTGCTGTCTGTGTGGTGACCTTGGGTACCGAGTTTGGTTTTTCTGGGGTTCTGCATCCCCCTTTGGAAAAGCCAAAGTGATTCTGCCCCTTGCCCACCACTGCAAGGCTTCTGGAAGAATCCAAACCGAAGAATGGCAAGGGTGGAAGGGACTTGGGTCTGGAATCTTCTCTCTACTCCTCCAACCATTGCTTGAAGCCTCTCATTGCCAAGGAGCTCACTACCTGTCCATGTCACTGCTGCCCAGCTGTGGCGGTGACTATCAGCAAGCTCTTCTTTATCCTGGACTGATTTCTACGAGCCTTAGTTCTCCCCTTGGGACTTCTGACATGTGACCAGCCCTTCTGCTCTCGTGCCTGGCAGGTCCCACTTCATGTGTCCCTCTGGCTTCCCTAGGAGCCGGGAGGCCACTCGCCACCCCAGGGCAGCTGCACCATTCCGGCCCCAGCCTCCTGCAGTCCCTCACCTCCCAGCCGGGCCTCTGGCCAGTTCCCACCTCCCCTGAGACCTGCAGCTGCTCCTTATGCTTGCTGCCCGGGTGAGATTTTTCTCGACTTCCGTAAAAAGCACAGCGCCGCCTGGCCCAGCAGGCCCCTCCCTGCCCAGCTGTGGCCAGTGCACCTACAGCCATGTCCCTGCCTCTGCAGAGGGCCTCTGACACAGCAGACAGGGGCCTGGTCCTTGGACATAGCGGCAGTACCTGCTCGTCTCTGTGCCGTATCCGCCGGTAGCCCCAAGGCCATGCACGCCGTCCAGGAGCACAGCACTGTGAGCTGACCAGGGCATCCTGACCACAGCAGGAGCAAGCAGAGAGAGCTGCATTACTGTCCTTCCTTCTAGAAGCCACCTCTACTAATGCCCGCCCGTCTAAAATCCTGGAGGTAGAAACCTCTTGCTGTCTGGTAATGCCACTCTCCTTAGGTGGACTGGCGTTCCTATGTGGCCCCCTTCTCTCTCTCGTTTCATGCAATGATGGCCTTGAAGTTTCATCAGATGATCCACCCTCCTTCCCCTTGCCCCCCAGCCCCAGGCCTTCATTCCTTCTCTGTGGGATGAGAAGGTGGGCTCTGTCTCTTGCAAGCCTCTTCGGTTCTTCAGCTGACACCAGGCTGTCCTTACCTGGCCCTCTAGGACCCTGCAGTGTCAAGGCTCTCAGGCCGCGTGGTCCCTGGGTGGGCCAGATAGAAGCAGCCACATCCTGCACATGGCTGCTGTCTGGCTGAGTGAGTCATCGCGCCGCCGCGTGTTTATTAGGACGGCGGGAGCTCATTTGCCGACTTGGGAACCACGGGAGCTGACTAAGTTTAGAATAAGCTGTGTGCATGAGGACGCTGTGTTCCTTCTCCTTCTGGCAAAACACGAGCCTTGAACTATTCTTTTCGTCGTCATTCTCCTCGACAAGTCCTCAGCCCCGTTTACCAGTAGATCTGCTTTCTCCCAACACAACACCTCTGTAATTAAGGGGAGAGACACCCCCAATCGTGCTAAGGTTGGAAAGCATCAGATCATTAGAAAGTTGTAAAGAATAAAAGGGCTGTGAAAAATAGGATGCTTTAAAGCCTGCGGATGACTGCGCGGGCTCTGGGAACCTCCTGCGTTCTTATGTGGACCCGTTTTCCATGGAAAAAGCATCCTCCATAGTTTTTATCAGATTCCCTGAAGGCGTTCTTTTTTTTTTTAATTTTATTTTAATGGTACATGTTAGATGTACATAGTGATAACTTTCAGCATAGGGAATTTGTACCTCTACGTGATATATCTTGTCGCTTTTTTCCCCATTCCCCTCCCCTCACCCCCTCCTCCCTCCTTATTTACAAAAGATTTGTTTCCATTTTTTCCTTCCATTTCTTATTTCTCTTGTCCCTCTGTTCCTTTCCCCCTCCCTTGTTCCCTTTCCCATTTGGACATTTTTCTTCCCTTTCTCAGTATAATATATTTTAGTCTTTATTTACACTTTCAGTTTCTCACACAGGAGAAACAATGCAGTATTTAAACATGTGTGTCTGATTTATTTTGTATGGTCTCAAGATGCATCTATTTACCTAGAAATATCTCAAACTTATCATTCTTTATGGCAGAGTAGTACTCCATTGTATAAAAAACCCCACATTTTCTTTACCCATTCTGCTGTTGATGGGCATTTGTGCTGTTTCCAAGATTTAGCTATTACAAATTGTGCCACTATAAACATGGGTGTGCATATATCGCTGCAGCATAATGCTTTTAATTCTTTTGGGAAGATACCAAGAAGGGGAATAGCTGAGTCCCTAAAGGCATTCTTGACTCCCCTAACAACGATCAGCCTCGGTGTAGGAGACGCCTGTTCTGTGCCTGTGTTCTGTGGTCTTCCAGAGCTTTGGGGTCTCTGTGGTCAGATACTGGGGCTCCCTCTGGGTTTGCATGGGAACGAAGGCCCCAGCACCCGGGTTAGGCTAGGGGTGGGGCCACCACGATCCCGCTGAGCTCCTTCCTGCCCCCTCATCCCACCGCCCTCAACACCTGTGTGCTACAAACGTGTCATAGTTGGTCTGGACAGGAAAATTCAGATGAAGGTAGCTGAGGTCACATATAACTGGGAAGATGAGTCTACAGTCAAAAGAGAACAAGCCGCGTATTCACACATCAAACGACTGTGACCTTTACCGTAACTACAGCATCACACCTGCTTCTCTCCCACAGTGTTAACTGAGTTCCCTGTATCTTCCCCTAAGTCTCCAGAGTGAAATCGAGGGAGGGTAGAGTCTACCTGGTTTGCACCAGCAAGTGAGTCCCTGCGCTAGCATCTCTGCCTTCCTTTGCACAGTCTGACCATTTAACGGATGGCTGCTGTCTTCCTGAAGGGCTGTGTGGGTTCAGAAGGTCCAGACTCAAGTTCGAGATCAGCCATTTGTAGTATGACCTTCAGGAAGTCACTAAAACATTCACAACTGCTGGACGTGGTGGCCCACACCTGTAATCCCAGCACTCAGGAGGCCGAGGCAGGAGGATCACTGTGAGTTTAAGGCCAGCCTGGGCTACCTAGTCCTAGTGAGTTCAAGACACAGCCTGAACTACAGACCCTGTCTCCAAAAAAAAAAAACAAGAAAAAAATAAAACATTCACTGCTTTATTTTCCCAGTTGAAAAAAAAAGGGAAGATATTAATCTGTGCTTACACATCCTGGAGAAAAGTTTGGGAGATAAAAAGAACTGACGTGTATTGACTATCTACTCTGTGCTAAGCTTTGTGTTTACAATCATTGTCCTTTTTAAACTTTGTAACATCGAAACTTTCCCCAAATCTCCCAGGATTGCCCTGAGAGCCCACTGAGAACAAATACTCAGTGTCTATTTAGCACTGTATTCTAGGTCCTGGGGATGTAGCAGTGAGGGAAACAGACCAAACCCCTGTCCTGGTGGAGCTGACATTCTAGTAAGAGGGACAATCAGCAAATGAGTGTGCATAACGTCAGGGTGAGGGCGGAGAGAAGGGTAATGAAGAACAGCTAACGGGGTGGGGTATAGCTCAGGCAGAGAGCTTGCCTGCCAGGCGTGAGGCCCTGGGTTTGTTGCCAGCACTGAGGGGGAAAAGAAGTCGAGGGGAAGAGAGAAGAGAGTATGCTGTTCTGTGATAGGATAGTGTATCAGAAACAAACAAGAAAGTGAAGGAACAAGCCAGCCTCTGGGAGAGAGGAATTCTAGACTCAGAGAGCTGCTACCAGACAGCCCTGAGTTGGGACTGTGTTTGGCTTGTCTGAGGAATGGCAAGCAGTCATGGGGCTGTCACGGAGGCACCCAGGGGCAAAACAGTAGGAATTCAGGACACAGTTGTCTCCCAGGTAAGGACTTGGAACCTGAGACCCTGGGTGTATAAATGTCCTGCAAATAGGTACTGTGTGTAATAGATACCTTTCCCCATTCATCTGCCTTTCAAAATTTGAGAGTGTTAAAAATTGTTTTTAAATGTTTATTTATTTTTTTGGTGCTGGGGATCAAACTCAGGGTCTTGTGCTTGCAAGGCAAGCACTCTAACCACTGAGCTAAATCCCCAGCAAAATGTTTATATTTTAAATATAGGATTGTATTTTATATATAGTAAAATCCTACAGATTTTACAAGTACCATCCAATGTAACCTCCACTCAAATCAATACATAGACTATTTCTATGACCCTAGAAAGTTCCCAGTGCCCTTTTCTGGTTGATATCCTGCTCCTCAGAGGCAACCATTGTTCTGATTTCTATCACAAGAGATAGTTTTTCCTTTTCTTGAAGTTTTTTTTTCTTTTTTTTCTTTTTTTTGAGACAGGGCCTCACTAAGCAGTTCCGGCTGGCCTCAAACTCATAGCGATCCTCCTGCCTCAGCCTCCCAAGTGCTGGGATTATAGGCATGTACCACCATGCCTGGTGAACTTTGTATGAATAGACTCATGCAATATCTATTCTTATGTTATGTTACTTTCATTCAGCATCAAACATTTTGAAGATTCATCATATTGTCACAGATAGTAATTTGTTCTTTTCTGTTACTGAAAAGTATTTCATCACCAACACTTAGAATTGTCCATCTTTCTACCTTTAGTCAAGCTCAAGAATATGGAATGGTAACTCAATGTGGTTTTAATTTGTGTTTCCCCGATGACTAAAGATGTGAAAGTGCCTTTTTATCTGCTTGTTGGCCATTCGTATATCTTCTTTTGAAAAATGTCTCTTTATGCCTCTGGCCCATTTTTTAATGTGAATCACTTGTCTTTATATTATAGGTGTGTAGGAGTTCTTTATATGTTCTGGATATGAGTCCTTTTGTCAGATATAGCGCTTGTGAATATTTCCCCCTTGCTCTCAGTAGAATGGGATATATCTTTTTTCTTCCTAGTTTGTGCCTTTTGATGTTTTCAATTTTGATGAGGATGATTTCATCCTTTTTTTTTTTTTTTTTTTTTTTTTTGGTGCTGGGGATTGAACTCAGGGCCTTGTGCTTGCTAGGCAAGCACTTCATCTATTTTTTATGGGTAATATTTTAGTGTCCTGCCTAAAGAAATCTTTGACTACACCTAAGTCCATAGATATTCTCCTATGTTTTCTTCTATAAGTTTTATACTTTTATCTTTTGTGTGTAGTTCTGTGATACATCTTGCTATCTGGGAATGCCACCATCTTTAGGTAGGCTGGCATTCCCATGTGATCCCCTTGGCTTTCCTGTTCTGTGGCCTTATGTCCTTGAAGTTTGTGTGTGTGTGTGTGTGTGTGTGTGTGTGTGTGTGTGTGGTGTGGTAGGGGTAAATGTTCATTTTTGTCCCATACAGACATCCATTTGTAGAATCAGGGAGTCTTTTAAATTCTATCTCATACTTAAATTCTCCTGGGTAAGTTATGGTTGGTTTAACACTCTGTCTCCCAGAACTGATTATTCAGTTGACTCTAATCACCTCCGAACAGGCTTAGAAGATGAAATGGTGTTGATGAAAGAAACAAACCTCTACATCGAGAAAAGAAACATCAGTTAAACACCAACTGCCCATTTGTAATTCTGTCCAGCTTTTTCCTTCCTCACTGTCCAGGCTGAATTTTGCTTTTCATGATCAGAGCCAAGAAGGGCAGAGGTGAAGGGGAAACAAACATGAATCAGGATGAGTTAAAAAAAAAATATAGGAGGAAGGGTTGAGAAAGTCCCCACAGGGCTGAGCTAGGCTGGGTGGAAGCTGCTTGCTTCTTTGGGGCCCTGCTATGATTTAATGTTTATGCACCAATTTATTTTGAACTCGAATTCCCCAAAGCAATAGTATTAAAAGACAGGGCCTTTAGGGGGTGACTAGACCATGGAATTAGCAAGAGCTGGAAGGACCCAGCTAGGTGCTTTCTGTTCTGGTTTCTATTATGTGTGAGGACATGGTGTTCACCCTTCTGCCATCTAAGGGTACAGAACAGAGGCCCTCATAAGACATCAAATGTTGGTGCCTTGATCTTGGACTTTTGCGCCTCCAAAATAAATTTCTGTTCTCTATAAATTACCCAATCTCAGGTATTGTGTTATAGCAGCACAGATGGGCCAGGATAGACTTCAGCAGGAATCCTGACTTCCCAGCCTCTCTGTGTCTCTCTTCTACAGCTTGTAGAGGATGAAAATATTAAATCTCAGAGGCACAAAGCAGATCCGTGGGCTTGTGAGCTGACCCCTCTCCCACAAGGCCAGACTCCCCTCAGCAGCTACAGTCTGAGGTCTCGACATTGCTGTATGTGAGCTATTTACTCACTTTGCCCTACTCTGTTTGGAGAGGTATACTCAGCCCCTCAATTCTACAGATGAGGAAGCTGAGAGTCCTAGAGGCTGGGGATGCTTCCCAAGACCTCCCAGTTCATGCACAGAGAAGTCAGGGTTCTGTTTGCACCTTTCCCCTCCATTGCAGCTTGTTTCCCCTAAGGCCCAGCCCTTCCAAACCACATGCTACTGAAGTAATCAGACCACGTTACAGTCACGGCCTTCCCTCCTGAGGAACTTGCAAACAAGCACAAAAGAGATGGGTATGGGACATTTTCCAGTGCCCATTTTCTAAAAATAACCTGAAATTCCTATGAAACAAAGAGCTTTTCGGGCCCAAGGCAAGGATTTGCTTATGTTGCATAAGATACAGTGTAAAACCATTTCAGCAAAGCAAGAACATTCACACATTCCTTGGGACTTCACGGATTCAACCAACCCTCTCAAGAATGGAACTAAAGGATGATGAAGCCTTCTGCTCAGGGCACCTTTGCCCACATGGTGGCTTCCGCTCTCAGGCCCTGGCAAAGGCAGCTCCTTCTCGCTCATGCCTTTCCAGCGCCCTTGGCAGGCCGAGTGTCCTCATCCTTCTGCAGCACTTTGTCCAAACCTCAGTTTCTCTTGGGCTCTATTATTTGTCCTTCTGTGCCTGTTCCCTGTTAGATCACAAGTCCACAAGGCCAGAACCTGTTACCTGTCACATCCCTATCACAATGTCTGTCCAATTTGCCCTGGATAACTGTTTAGTGTTAAAAAGAGGGGTCAAAAAGATGCCAGAAAGATGGAGACAACAGGTGAATCAGTCTCGAACTCCCCAGTACAGGACCTTGGGGAGCAGTGTGGGTGTTCACAGGATGGGACATCAGGCTCCTTGCTGACTGGGTGATGCCTCAGTTTCCTCATCTGAAAAAGAGGACAAAACCACAACTGCTTTGCAGAGATAGTGCAAGGATCAGATGAATTAGCACAGATGAACATGCCTGACGTAAGTTTTATGATCATCATAATCGTTGTCACTATCACGATTGGAATGATCGTGGCCGGCTTTCACATCAGAACCAGAAGTGCTAGGCTGCAGCCCGAGTGGCCAACCGCAGAGGCTGCACATCCCTGACGCTTTGTCCTCTGTCCACACACAGAGGCGCCTGGGCCTGGGCCAGGCAGAGGGGAAGGGGAGAGGGACATGAGGGGATGACCGCTAACACTGGCAGGTGCCGAATGGCAGACTGAGATAACCCCACCGGAATGGGGGACGTGTGGAGACCTATGGTTAGGGCCCGCAGAGCTGTGTGCCAGCAGTCGCAGGTGGGACATCTGGCCAGCTGCAGGCCTGGGTTCCTTAGCCTGTCTTCCATGCAAGGACTAATAGGTGGCTTTCAGTTTTCTGCTACCTCACATAACACTGGAACCAACTATCATTTTTTAGACAGAGTCTCATTCTAAGTCCAAGCTGGCCTTGAACTTTCTAGGTAGCCCAGGTGGGCCTCAAACTCACTATCCTCCCGCCCCAGCCTCTTGAATGTGGGCCTTACAGGTGCGGGCCACGAGCATAGCTGGAATCAACATCTTTGAATATGGAGCTTCCCTTGGACTCCATATTGGGATTATTTTCTTAAAATAGATTTCCAAGAAGTAGAATTGCAAGATCAAAGGTTAAGTGCTTTTAAGCAACCACATTATTTTCCAAGAGTTACTAATAATAGTGTAACGTTAATGGAGTAGACAGCTGTGACTTTTTTTGTCGTCCCGAATTCCCTCCTTTAGGAAACTGCTGTCCTGTTTTCTAGTCCGTTGGATCCTGGTGACCCGTCACTTAGCTGCCCACCCTTAACCCATGTGCCCGCCCTGGACTGGACACACCACCCTAACAGAGACCTTCCACTCTCGGGGCACATCAATAGGTTTAGAGTAGTAGATATGAGACCCAAGTAGGGACAATCAGAACCCTTTCAGATGTATATAAAAATTTGTGGGAGGACAACTTTAGAATTACGGAAAAGTTGAAAGTATGAAGATCACTGTTTTCCTAAACCATCTGAGAATATGTTTGGTCACGAGCTGTCTGTCATCTCCAAATATACCTCCATGTAAATTTCCTGCAAACAAGGACATTCTACTACAGCAACTACCCAAGTCAGGAAACCAGGTCGATATATTACTACCACCGAATCCTCAGATCTCATTCAAGTGTCCCAAACTGTGCCAGTAACATCCCTTATTCAAGGGTCCCCGACCCCACCCGTTTGCCCCTGGCCACACAGCAAGAGCTAAGCACTGGCAAGGATGTGGAGTTTTCGCTTGTATTTACAGCTGCTCCTCGCAGCTCGCCTGGGCCTCGCCTCCAGTCAGGTCTGTGGTAGCGCTGGACACTCACAGGAGTAGAAGCCCTACTGTGAACTGCGCATTCAAGCGAGCTAAGGTGCAAGTTCCTTACGAGACTCTAATATAACTATAATAGGAATAAAGTGCACAATAAATGTAACACACTCCAATCATCCTGAAACCACCTTCCACCCTCATTCTGTGGAAAAGTTATCTTCTATAAAACTGATTCCAGGTGTCAAACAGTTGGGGACTGCTCTTACATGGTAAAAGGAGAAACGCCCTGCACTTACTTGTCGTGGCTTGATCTCTTTCATTCTGGACCAGTTCCTTCATCTTTTCTTGACTAGCAAGCTTTACCCTATGAAGATCATCAGCCTCTTGTTTCGTAGAAGGTTCTCGGCTCAGGGTTTGTCTGAGATCTCTCTATGGTAAGATTTGGGTTACTGGGCATCTTTGGTAGGAATGTCCCCCTAGAGCAGCTGTGTCCTTGTCTTTCTCCTAGCAGGCAGTGCAATTTCCATCTGCCCCATTACTGGGGATGTTCATTTTCTCACTGAATTAAGATGACACCAGACAGCCTTCTGCATTATGAAGTTATTCTTCTCCCCGTGCTAACTAATACATGCTTTTGGTGGGGAGTTACTTTGAGACAATGTAAATAGTCTGTTTCTCATTAAACATTTCATTTATTTGTTTACTTATTTATATCAGTATAGACTTTTTGCTACCCACTTTGGCTATTGTGCTATAATCTATTACTCTCAGGACTTACTTTGATGACTCAAATATCCCAGATTTGGCTACTAGGAGTTCCTTCAAGCTGGCTTTTGTGTCTTTTTGACGTGTCCCTGTCCTTCAAGTACTCCCTTGCTCTCTGGTGTAAGATATTTTGGGTTCGTTTTGTACTTTCCCAGGCTCTGCCTTGGAGCCGGCCATTTCTCTAAATTATTTTAGCTCCTTTCAGTGTCCAGTTACACTCAGAAGCCAACGTCTAGGTCCCAGGTTTGCTCACTGGAACTAGGGGACACACGCTATCTCTCTCCATTAAACTCCACAAGTTCACATCCTTTTGGAAGTTTCATCACAGACTCTGAAACACAGTTTGTCTCTAGAATGACAGTTTTTAAGACCATGTAAACCTGGAGCCATGGAAGACATCTTGCCAGAGTGGATGAATGAAGTCAAGCAAAGGCAAGTGGACAAAGAGGTAGAGGGACAGAGGCTATCACAATCCCATTAGATCTGGCCGTGCCCAAGTTCCTTGAATGTCTTGGTTACAAAGCTGACACCTTTCTTCTCTGTCTAAAGACGTTACCAGTAGGAACTGAGTCCCTCGCAACTGAGAGAGTCCTGATCACTCCACTAAACAGTTTATGAGTGAATCACCTGTGCCTTTATGTTGTATGATGTGGGCTCCGGCTTCTGGGTTTTTTCCCCTCGAGTACCAGAGTTTATCTCTGTCTTGTTCCCTGTATCAGTGTTTGAGGCTGCGACTCTGCCGTGACCTGAGTCCCTAAAGTCTTTTGTGGTCCCACACACACCACCCTCTTTTGTTGTTTGTCTCTCCTGAAATGAAGCTGCACCCTCAGAGGCCTAGAGAGGGAAGTGTACAGGGAAAGCCATGAGCTCATCAGTGGGTCTGCCCCACGATGGCATCCTGGCTGCCCTTCAGTGCCCCGTGGTCAGCCGGTGATTCTGAAGGCACGGCAGTAGCAGGAAGGAGCTGCAAGGTTGGAGGAACAGACTTAAAACTGGAAGCTGAGTGGGCTTGGGGGGGGCATGCTCATAATCCCAGCACTCTGAGGGGCTGAGGCAGGAGAACTGCAGGTCTGAGCCTAGCCCAGGCAACTTAATGACTAGCAAGACTCTGTCTCAAAGTGAAAAACAAGCAAACAAACAACACTGGAGATGTAGCCCAGTATAAAGGCCTTGGGTTCAATCCCCAGTAACACACACACACACACACACACACACACACACACACACACACACATGCTCGTGTGCACATGCGTGAGCTAGCCGTGCCTGCTCCAGGGAAACCTAACTAGAGTGTCTAGCCCCACCTCCTTGGGCGCTTCTTTCTCTCTCCTTTGGCCTTGAATGTATGGATCCTCCCACCACAGCCTCCTGAGTAACTGCTGAGATTACAGGAGTGTGCACCAGGCCTGGTGTTGTTTTGTTTTTCTTTGTGTTTCTTGAGCAGCTCCCCTTTTCCTTCCCCCAGTTAAGGAGGGCAACCTCTAACCCCTCTGCCCAGATCTGTACTCTGCCCTCAGAGTTGCCCTTTTCTAGGATAACTGCTTGAGGGACAGGCTGACCTCATCTATGAGCGAAGCCCCATCCCTCTCAAGACAGCATGGGAGAATCCAGGGCTACAACCATGTAGGAGCTAAGCTGAGGCCTTCCTCCTGCAGCGACTTGGGGGTGTCAGCATGACTGTCCGAGGGGAATCAGTACTCTGGGGTCAGGTCCTGAAGGTTTCCAGGCCTGACAGGAAGTGGAGAGTCCTCGGCATCCTTCCCGCAAAGGTCAGGCTGGGGTAGCCTCCTGGACAGAAAGCCTGCCCTGCTACACATGTGCCGTACCTGCCACCGCACCAGCCCACACACATCTACACACTCACGAGCTCGCAGGTGCACACACACTCTCTTCCCAGGGCCACATGGTTTTCAAAGCAGTGCACTCCATAGCTCTCTACCAAGGGAGAGAGAATTTTGTCCTAAAAATAATACCAGGTAGCAGAACTGCCACCTATATTCACCCAAGGCAGCCATTCTCAGCTGATTCTGGCCAACCCAGATTAGGGTCTGGGCAAACTTCCACTCAGCCAAGGCCCATAGAAATGTTTCTCCCAAAACATGAAGGCCACCTGAGGAAAGGCTTACTTATGACTTGTCCTCCGCCAACCCAGACAATGAGGAGGCTTCAAAGTTAGTATTTTTCCCCCAAGAAAAATTCCAGTCATAGGTAAATATTGTGACAAGGTTTAATGGTCAAGCAACTGGACTTCCCGTCTCCATCACATCCTCCCCTGCCTTGGAGAGGGATCCTGACAAGTCCAAAGTCATCCCTAAGTGCATGGGGGAAAGGGCAGAGGGTGGAGAAAGCTCCTCCTCTCTGGAACAAGCCCCGGGGCACAAGGGGGACCACCTGTCTTGGCGTCTTGCTTACCCCCACCGCACCCCGTGCTAGACTCTGGGCAGGGCTGTGGTGATTCTCAGGTGTCCATGAAGGCCCTATAAGGGCAGATGCCGACTGTAGAGGTTGGAATGGAGCAATCCAGGGTCACAGAGTAGAGCTAGGAGTCTGACCTGGGGCTGGCTGGCCCCAGAGCCTGGAGCTTTGACTTGAACTAGCAGCAGGGAGTTTGCAAGTCCTCTCACCCACTGGGCCTGTGGCTCCTTCTCTCTTGCCCTCCAGGAAGCGTCTCCTTCTCTGTCCCAGGTCCTCTTGCTGTCCCTCTCGCCTTGACTCCCTTGCCCCCCTTCCCCCATGCAGAAGCATGCACTCCCCATGCAGTGTCAGACCTCTGGATCACACTCAGTCTCTAGAAGGTTCGCCATCACTGGTCTAGGGTAACGACAAGGACACAAACTATGGAGCATGCAGTTGCACACTGAATCCTGCCTCTACCACTTACCAGCTCTGGGCCATTGTCGAACTTCGGGCCCCTCTCTGAGCACCGTCTCCTCCTCTCTAAGTCTTTTCGCCTTGGACTCTTGTAAGGATTAATTGGGGTGTTTCTTTCATGCCAAAAATACTTCCTTCCTGGGTGAGTGAATATATTATCAGGCTCATGTCTCTACTTGTAAGTTCAGTAGTTTAGGAGGAAGCAGGTAAGGCGTCTCTCGGGCAAGCTCGGGAGACAGGCAGCCCCTCCTCCCTCTTCAGACTAGAAAGATCTCTTTATAATTATTCTACTGGAAACTTTCCATTTCTCTGCAGCTTCCCGGGAACAAGCAGTCTCTGGTGTAGTTCTGCAAATGAGTACATCCCTCTGCAGATGGCAGGCCTGGGATCAGAGCGGCTCGCTGTGGGTACAAAGTCACACGGAAGGCCGGTGGGTGGTGGACGAGATGGCCCCAGATGGAGTCAGTAGATTGTTCTCTCCTCTCCCTGCACCCCTTAGTCCTGCTTGAACAGTTCCAGCTCTTTCTGGGCTCACATTCCCCACCCCCCAGCTTCTGCATCTGGGCCTGCCTGTTTTTCTCAGCATATACTTGCTTAAATTGAAAGGGAACATCCTCACTTACGTACCTGAGAAGTCGGAAGGCAGGAGAGACGTGACTGGACCCAGAGTACAAACAAGGTCTCCAGGGTCGTGTCTGCCTTGTCTCCTTTCTGCTTCTTCCCTCTCTCTGTTGCTTTGCATTCACAGCTGGTCTTCTTTCTGCAACAAGAAACATTCATGGGTGGGGCATTGTGGAGCATAACTGTAATCCTAGCTGCTTGAGAGGCTGAGGCAGGAGGATCGCAAGTTTGAGGCCAGCCTGGGAAACTCAAAATAAAATAAAATAAAAAGGACTGAGGATGTAACTCTGTGGAACAGCGTATGCTTCACATGTGTGGGACCCTGGGTTCAATCCTCAATACTGAGGGGACAAAGAGAGAGAGTGAGAGAGAGAGAGAGAGAGAGAGGAATTCACATGTCATCCCCAGTTCTGTTTCCAAATCATCTAGCCTGTCAGTGGAGAAGATCATCTCTCCTAATAGAGTCAGTATGAAAATCTAGGGATGAGCTCAGATTGGCCTGTCTGGCCACATGCCTGTTCCTGAGCCAGTAGCTGCCAACGTGAGCCCAGTGCAGTGGTGCATGCCTGCAGTCTCAGTATTCAAGAGGCTGAGGCAGGAAGGCCATGGCGAGTTCGAGACCAGCCTGGGCTACACGGCAAGTTCAAGACCAACCTGAACTGCATAGTGACCCTGTCTCGAAAACAAAACAAAACACCCCCAAGAAACTGTGGATGTGTGTTCACCAGAACCACACAAAACAAATCTCCTACTAGAAAGATGGTTTGCTGCCAGATGGGGGAGGGCTGTGGGGTGGACAAACACAACAGGGCCTACCAGCTGATGCCCTGACTTCCAAAGCCTTGGCATTGTACCCATAGCTGCTGGTGCAGCCTTGGGCTCTTTTTCAGAGAAGCTACAGGGAGAAAGAGTCAAGTTGTTGGAGGCTGGTGGATCTGGGTGTAAACTGTAGTTCTGCTGCTTATTAGCTGTGTGACACCAGTCAGATTCCTTAACCTGCCAAAATTCAATCTGCTCCTCTGTGAAATGGGTCTAAGAGTACCCACTTTGCAGTTCCACCGTAAGGATCTAGCATGCTAGTCACTGTGTTCTAGTATCATTCGTCCACATCTCCTCTCCTTGCCGTGGCTCCTGACCTCTAGCTTGGCTGCTGGGCCTCAGCTCTGGAAGCCTCTTCCAGTCTGTCTGTCGGGGGCCCACTGAGGCCCACCCACCTGTCCTGGCTGGGTGGAACTCAATGCAGTGGCAGAAAGCCTCACTGGGAGATGGTACACATGGCTTTCTGTTTGTTTGTTTTCCCATCTTGAAAAGTGCAGTTTTTACACTGTCACAGAACAAATAGAACCTTGGCATATGGGGCTCTATTTATGTGCCTGGTTTAATTAATCTTGTTTCATGTTCCATCATCTTTCTATTCCTAAGGATGCTATTTTTTTCGGGGATCTCCCTTATTTCTTTCTCTCTCTCCCTCCTTTCCTTTCTTCCTTCTCCTCATCTCTTCTTTTTCTAAATATTCCTCAGAGCTCACTCTGTGCTGTGGTGCAGCAGGGCAGCGTCACAGTGCGGCCAGCTCATACCCAGCAGCCAGTCCCACTCTGCTTTCATCTACTTTCCCTGGACTCCACCTCTGGCCAAATGATGTAAGAGTCCCTGCTGGTCCCTTGTCCTTCTCAACTGAGTTGCCCACTGGCCCCAACACCTAAGCTCTGTCCCGGGCCTCACCAAAAGGTGTTAGGATGGGACCCATCGCAGCACTACACTGCTTCACTGGGCTTGAGTTGAGGCTTCTTAGCTTCTCCCTGTGGCCCCTGCCTTTGCTCCCAGAGCCCCAGGGCCCAGATGTTCCTAAGCCTCCCTTCGTAGCTGCTTCTCCTATCATGTCATCCAATCTTTGGGTTAGAGGCTCCTTGGAGGCCAGCTGGCCTGGTTCTTTCTGCGAAGCCCCCCAAGGCCTTGCTTGTGAGGGGCTGTCACCCTCTGTCCGGTTGCTTCTCTGCTGGGAGTTTGTTCCCCTCTACACTTTTAGTTTGCGCCTGGATCCAAAGCTTTTTAACAAGAAGAGAGGAGACAGTACTCACCCACCTGTCTGTCTGGAAGTCATTTTGGCTAGCACACCTAAATATTGATGGCCACCTCAGGCCACCTGAATATTGTCATGACCACCTCAGCACACCTAAATATTGTCACGGCCATCTCAGCTCACTTTCTGATGGCCTTCCAAGAGACAGCAGAGCAAGAGGTGGCTATTTGGTGCCCCAAAGTCAAATCTATCTTCTCCTCCCTCTGAAAGAGGCCTTGAATATGGGCCATTCCTCACCTGGAGAAGCTGTTCCCTTCTCTACTTCCACAAAGCCCCGTACCCTAGGAAACAGGAAACAGAGGCAGGAGACCCAGCAGTTGTTGGGGATCCTCTGGTACTTGGAGTGCTGCTTGGGGGACAAAGTGGGGAGCTGCCTGCAGGGCCTACCGCGGACCACCTGGAGGTCTAGGGTCTGGCTCATCTGATGGTTCCCTACAGTTGCAGAGGTCCTGGCCCTGGTCCCTGACTGGGCTGGGTCCAGGCACTGACAGAATCTAGAGCTGTCCTTCCCGGATGTTAAGGTGGGGCAGAGACCTCCCAGAACCTTCGCCTGCTTCTGTTTAATCCACCACAAACTGTGTGTGAATCTGAACTCTGCCATCAGGTCACCTGTCCACCCAATAAAGTGTGGTTTTTCCAGGAAAAAAAAAACACATCTCCACATCGTTGCAGTCTGTAGGGTCCCCTGCACCTCCTAGCAGAGGCTGTTCTGCAATGAGGAGTAATTTGGGAGACATCTCCCCAAAACACTTCTCTCTAGAGCTGGTAAAGCCCCGGCACGTTCAGCCACCTGATTTGTGCCAAAGGACCAAAAACCCACGCTAGAGGAAAGGTAGACTTTTTAACAACTGGTGCTGGGAAAACTGACTATCCACATGCAGAAGATTGAATCTAGACCCATATCTTTCACCACATACTAAACCAAAATAAAAATGGCTCAAAGATCTCAATGTTAAAACCGAAACAGTTGATCTGCTGGAAGATAGAATAGGTAAAATTCTTGAAGACATAGGTATCAGCAAGGACTTTCTATAGACCCCAGTTGCACAAGAAATAACATCAATAAATGGGATTGCATCAAATTAAAAAAACTTCTGTGCTGCTGCAAAGGAACCAGCTGACAGAGTGAAAAGAAAACTTATAGAATGGGGAAAAAATTTTGCCAGCTATCCCTTGGACAGAGAATTGCTATCTAGAATGCATAAATAACTCAAAAAATGTAGACCCCCCCCCAGTAAAATGGGCAACAAAAATGAATAAACGAGCCAGGTGTGGTGGCACACGTTTATACTCCCAGCACATGGGAGGCTGAAGCAGGAGGATCACCATGAGTGTGAGGCCAGCCTGGACTATATAGTGAGTTTAAGACCAGCCTGGACTGTATAGTGAGACCCTGTCTCGAAACAAAAAACAAAACAAAACAAAAACAAAAACAAACAAACAAAAAAGACACCTCTCAGAAGGAGAAGTACAAATAGCCAATAAATGCATGAAGAAATATTCAATATCTCTGGCCATTAGAGAAATGCAAATTAAAACAATACTGAGATTCCATCTTACTCCAGAAAGAGTGGCTATCATCAAGAAATCAAATAATAACAAATTCTGGTGAAGGTGCAGGGGAAAAGGAACTCTTCTATATTGCTGATGGGAATGTAAACTAGTACAACCACTATGAAAATCAGTATGCAGATCTCTCAAAAAACTAAAAATAGAAATTCCATTTGACCCAGCTACTCCCTCTTTAGGTATCTTACTGAGAGAGTTAAAGTCATCATATTACAATGATACATGTACACCCATGTTTATAGCAGCACATTAGGAAATATTAGGAGATTTAGTTCCTAATTGTTATTAGAATTAATCTCCAGCAGCTATTAAGAGATTTAGCTCCTAATAGGTAAATCTTGGACGCAGCCTAAATGTCCATTTCCAGATGAATGGATAGAGAAAATGTGGTATTTATACACAGTGGAGTACTACTGTGCCATAAAGAAAGGTAAATGAGTCGTTTGTGGGAAAATGGATGCACCTCGAAACCATAATGTTAAGTGAAATAAATCAGACACAAAGCTTAGATATCTTATGGTTTCTCTTGGATGAAAAACCCAAAATATGAATAAAGAACAAAATTAAAGGCAGATAAGAGGAAACAGGGAGGTAGGCATTTTGCAAAAGGGAGAGGAACCAAGAGATGGAGCAAGTGGGAAGGGTGGCAAGGGAAGGGGATGAAAAAATAATGAAGATGTATTATGTACATATACCAACTCACCACAGTGCATGCAATCGTTATGTACTGCAAACATGTAGCAATAAAAAGAAAAATTTAAAAAAATAATTTTATTTGGAGGCAGCAGATGCTGAGGGAGGGAGCAGGTGCTGAGGAAAGCAGCTGCCCAGAAGGTCTGGTCCATTTCATTGACTACTTCCTGGAAGAGGGGTCAATACCTGCTGGGCCTGTGCCGGGCCCTTGGGGTCCAGATGAACGAGGCCGGGTCCCTGCCCTCCTCACAGTTTAGAGACGGCTGAATGGGTGTCCGCATGTTCTGTGAACAGTAAGATTTCTGAAGCCCACAGAAGAGCCGGCCTAGGCCTGGGCAAGCGGGGGAGGCTCCCTGAGAATGTGTCCCTTGGTCTGTCCCTTGGTCTGGCAGGTTAGTAGGAGTTAATCAGGAGGAAAGAGACACGGGCAGAGTCAGCTTGAGCCAGAGGGAGCCTGGGGCACTAGAGGAACCAGAGTTGTGGGGGGCCTCCAGGTAACAAGAGCTCTGTGGCTTGGACTCTCCGAGTGGGAGGGTGCTGAGCAGTTGAGGGATGCAGACCCCTTTGCCCTGGAGCTTTCCTCGCAGCCCCCTGGCTGCTAAGTCTCTTGAGTATTGTGTGCCCGAGACCCAGCTCACAAGCTGCCTGACCTGGTGTGTGTTTCCACCCAGATGTTAGGTGCTGTACGAACCCATTCCTTTCGGGGTCTTCTCCCTGGTCTCCACCCCTGCCACCCTGGCATGCAAAAGCATCCCATGGTACCTGCGCAAGAGAGAGCAGTTTGCCCTGAGGAAAAGTCCCCTCTCTCTGTGCCCACTTAATGCTTACTTGCCCGTTGAAAAGCAACTTTTTTTGTGGTACATAGGACTGGACTCAGAGCCCTCACAACTGAACTATATCCCTGGCCCTTTGAACAAACAAACAAACAAAAAAACTTTCTCTTACGACAGAGTCTTGCTGAGTTGCCCAGGCTGATCTGGAACCTGCAACCCTTACTCTCCAGCCTCCTAAATACCTGGGACTACAGACGCACACCATCATGTCCAGCCACTTTTCAGCTTCTTTTCAGGAACCTCTGTAGTGGATCCTGTGTATGCCACCAGACATCCGCCTCAGGACAGGGACTCTCGGTGTCCAGCTGAGAGAACTGAAATGGACACTCATGGATGACTCTTACTGGGGAAATGTCCTGGGAAAGCAGCTTCCTGGGGCGTTGCCTGGTCCATCAGAGGGGGAATAGTAAAGGCCCAGACCACTTGCCTCAATTCACAGCAAATCTGAAGGGTCATCTCTTCACCAGGTCGCTGTAGGGGGTTGGCTGAGACATACAGCGATCGATCGTTTGATTGATTGATTGATTTGTTTTGGGGTTTTTTTTTGTGGGGTTTTTTTTTTTTTGAGACAGGGTGTCACTTTATAGTGCAGGCTGGCCTTGAACTCACTATGTAGCTCACGTGGGTCTTGGACTTGCAGTGATTCTCCTGCCTCAGCCTCCCAAGTGCTGAGGTTACAGGAGTGCACCACAACACCTGGCTGGCTGGGACCTTTATTGTAACTGCAAAGCAGTTGTCTCTCTCTGCCCTTCACTCTCCTACTGGTGCTGAACCCAGGTGCACTTCCCAAGGACTTTTCCCAACCAATGACACCTTCCTTGACCTCGCAGGCCAGGGTGGACTCCTTGATCTTCTAGAACGTACATCTCCCTGTATGTTTTACAGCCACCCTGCTGTCTGGCCAGTGTCTGCCTCCTCCATCAACTGTAAGAGCCACAAGGGTGGGAGCCAGATCTGATTTTAGTCCCCACTGCATTGCACCCTGCTGGCACGTGGTTGAGAAATATTTGTTGAGAGAACAGTGTCCGTTAGCCATCTAATCTGCTTCCTTAGGAGGCCATCGACTGTACTCAGGGCTGCAGTGTCTCATTCTTTCATCCCATAAATATTTACAAAGAAACTAGATCCCTACCTCTCACATCCAAATAGTTCCAGATGGCTCCAAGATGTTTATATGTAAGAAAATAAAAACAAAAAGTTTTAGAAAAAAGGATGAGTAAGTTTTAGAAAATAATTGTGGGACATTAAGTGCCTTTGTAAGCATGAAATACAAAACTGGGGGGTGAAAGTCACCACATATGACCACATAAATTTTTAAAACTTTATAAGATGCAGATAAATTTTTTAAAAACAAGCCAATAAGGAATATTTGTAACATCTACATAAAACAAGAAGCTAATTTAGTTAACATATCAAGAACCCTTACATATCAAAAAAAGGAAGAAAGAAAGAAAGATGGCCAGACATGGTAGTGTGTACCTGTAATCCCAGCCCTCAGGAAGCTGAGGCAGGAGAATTCAGAGTTGAAGTTCACCCTAAACTATATAGCAAGACCTTATCTCAAAAAAAAAAAAAAAAAGAAAGAAAGAAAAAAGAAAGAAAGAAAGAAAGAAAAGAAGGGTGCTGAGATCACAGGCATGTGCCACCACACCCAGCTCCTTAGCCCTTTATATTTTTATGTTTATTTTTATTTTTATTTTGAGACAAGTTCTCACTAAGTTGCCTAGGCTGGCCTCAAGCTTGCAATTCTCAATTCTCCTGCCTCAGCCTCCTTAGTATCTCGTATTACAGGCATGTACCACCATGCCTGGCAGTGACATTATTTTTCTTCTTTTATTTCCACTCAGTGTGGGTGAATGTAGCCATAACTTTCACACGGAGCTACATCCCCAACTCTTTTTTTTTAAATTTTTTTTTTTTTTTTTTGGTGGTGCCAGGGATCCAACTCAGGCCCTTGTGCTTGCAAGGCAAGCACTCTAGTCACTGAGCTAAATCCCCAGCCCCTCCCCAACTCTTTTAAACTTTTTTTTTTTTAATTTTGAGACCGGGTCTCACTAAGTCACTAAGTTGCCCAGGCTAGACCTAATCTTGGAATCCTTCTGCCTCAGTTCCCTCCCTTATAATGATCTTCCCTTGAGAAATAACAAAGGTCCCAAGAGAACTACATCAATTCCTTTTGAGAACAGTGCCCTCAATAACCTAATTGTTTCCCTCTTAGAAGTTCCATGCCCGCTTCTAACACTGCCACCCCAGGACCAAGCTTCTAACACACAAACTCGTGGGGGATACACCCAAATTGTGTCCATAACAGCACTGTATGATTGGGTCGGGGAGCATATTTGCTTCTCTCCAGTTGGTCTAAATTGACAGTCAGGAACAAGAAGACAAAAATAAAGAGAGCTGGCAATTACTGACTGTGTCCTGGTGGTTGTGGATCAGTCACTACAGGGGTTATTCTTTGGCTTCTTGGTTGGTTGCTACAGACTGTAGGTGAGTTCTATTGGGTTTTTGTTGTTGTTGTTGTTGTTTTGTTTTGTTTGGAGGCAGTGCTGGGATTGAACTCAGGACATTAGCACTGAGCCACACCTCTGGTCCTTTTATATTTTTTTATTTTGAGACAGGATCTTGCTAAATTGCTAAATTGCCCAGGCTGGCCTCTGACTTGCAATCCTCCTTCCTGCCTCAGCCTCCCAGAGTCAGAGTTGTATTTTTAAATTAGTCTGGCTATCGTCTGTTAGTATATTCAGTCACTCAAAAGTGACGAGCACTTCTTGTACAGCCAGTTCCGTGGCCTACACTCAGGGAAATCCAATCTCCTACCACATTCTGTCTTCTGACTTCCCAGGACCCCTGCCCGTGCCCAGTGTCCCTGCCTCAGAGCCTGGTCCCTATCTGCACATTACCCATCCCCACGTCCCCACGTGGTGACCATCATGTAGGCCTCAGAGCAGATACTGCCCGCTCAGACCGCCTTATCTGAAGCCAATCTTCAAAGCACATCTTGCTATCTGAAGCCGTCCCATTTCGTTATTGTTTCCTTGTTTGTTGTCTATCTTCCTCCACCAGAATGTCAGTCCTGTGAGGCAGTATCCAGGACTGTCCCTTCCAACCAATTTGCCCAACCCTCCTGCTAAGCTTGGAATCTACCTAATGCCCAGCAGATACCTGTTGAATGGACCAGTGAAGAAACAAATGGAGAAGAGGGAGACATTCCGGAGAAGGGGGTCCATGTTCCCTTTCCCTAATCTGAGGACAAAGTGTATCAGGCTACAGTTAGGCCACAACCCGGCCTAAGGAACTCGGAATCCTTGCCGGGAACATCCTTTGCAGAGTGAGGCCCAGGGAGGGAGATGTCACCGGTGGGTGGCCCACTCTTTTGCTCCTAGCCAACCTCCCCAAGGACCCTTGAGCTGAACAAACGGAAGCAGGACCAGTCCCGTTTCTGATTCAGCGGCTTCCTCAGCCCTGCCCTCCGGCAGCTGTGTCTTCAGAATGCTTTTCCTCAGCTCTTCAAAATGCAGGCTCCTGGGTGCCACCCACAGAGGGTTCCTGCTGGTTGGTCTGGGCAATGCCTTGGCATCCACCTTTTTTTTTTTTTTTTTTTTTTTTGCTGGGGATCTAATTCAGGGCCTTGTGTTTGTTGGCAAGCACTCTACCGCTTGAGCTAAATCCCCACCCCTCAGAATACACATTTTTTAATTTTAAAAAATTGTGCTTGGTCATAGACTCAAACAAATGAGCAAGAGTCAATATGAAAAACTAAAGTCACCTCAGCCACTGTCTTCCATCCTCTGTCACATCCTCCCAGGGCAAGTAATTTTCCCTCTCTTAATTGATTATTTGGAATCCTCTGTTCCGGGTTGTTAAAGAACTACATTTTCGGTCTGCATGATTTTTCAGTTTTAGGATTATTTAGTGACTTTACCCATGGAAAATGAGGATTTAGCTTTCTTTTCTTGCCCTGTTTCCCGCCCCCTCTTCTGGATCTCCTAGTATTACCAGATAGGGTCTAAGCAGGTCACCCAAAGAGGAGATGAGGATGGGAACCTCAACTCAGAACTCCCGCTTGGGGCTCATTTATCTTATCAACTAGGTTAATTTATAGATTTACAGTATCTTTAAGTGATTTGGGTGTGATGGCCCTGGAAGAAAACCACAAATAAGCCTAGGGAGTACAACCAAGGCTAGGAAGATATGAGGTACAAATATGGATAACCTTGGGTAACATTTTCTTTTTTTTTTTTTTGATGGTACTGGGCATGAACCCAGCGTCTTCATCCAAGTTACATCCCCACCTCTTTACTTTTTTTTTTTTTGAGACAGTGTTTCTCTGAGTCACTACGTTGCCCATGCTGGGTTTGAACTCATGATCCTTCTGCTTCAGCTTCCCAAGTGCTGGGATTACAGGTGTGCACCACCACGGTTGGCTTGGCCGTGTTCTTTTACTGCACTGCCCCAGTAGGAAGGGAAACCCCTGCACTGGTATGAGGCCGAGAATAGATTCTCTCTGTTGACAGCAAAGCAGACACTGCAGTTTCTCCCAGTTGATGACCTCTGGGAACTGTGGTTTTGGGATGTCAGCTTGGGGATGTCCTGTTGTGTCATCTCACACCCAGAGTCTCACTGCCAATCCTGGCACACAAGACCTGTGACATTCAAAGACAGAGAAAGAACAGTATGACTTCTAAAGAAACACAATGAGAACCGTATCTCCCGGGTTTTGGCCTAAGCTTCGTGGGCACTGAGTTGGCTGCATCCCTATCATCATGGAGAGGAGATAGTACTGCAGGCGCGTACATAACCACAGACGCAGTGTCGAGCACCCCCCGTCCCCTCCTAGGCCCCTAGACACCTGTCGCCCTCACTCCTGCCCCACCTGTCCCACTGACGATAAGAACATCAGTGGGAGACGGCAGGCTGTTCTCCTGGGCACGGCAGGGATCATGGTGTACGTTTGTGAGCAGGCAATGGTGGTGGAGAACTTTGCCAAGTCCTTGTATTCTGTTGGGATGAGATTAGTGTAGCCTTTAGTTCCAGTAAAACAGGTCCTCCAGGGATATCGAATCCAGCTCTTGGAAGATCTTTAGGTTCAATTGGCCCACTGAATTCCAAAAGACCCACAAACTTTTTGGAGCATCATGCTCTGTGTGAAGGTCCCATTCTTGAGACAGCTCACAGTCCACTGCAAGAGGCCAAAGAGGAAGCAAAGGATTTGGGAACACGGCTGTCCCATGATGCTAGGGACAAACACCGGGGACATTGGCGGCTTGGAAGCAGCAACCTGGGCCAGCCTGGAGGGGAGAGAGGTCTACGAGGAAGAGGCAACACCCAAGTCCAGAGTGGTACCTTGGATTAGAGGAGTAAAGTGAGCGGTGGACTCTAAGCAAATGGCAATTTGAAGGTCAGCTGGCTTGTGACTCCTCCACAGGTCTAGGGATCCCAGCTACACGCCTGGTTTTTCCATGAATAAACCCCCTGGAATTAACGCTGATTCCCATTGGCTTCCAACCCTACTGGGAAGATGTGGAGTTCAAGCAAGCTCAGCTAGGTGAAAGGACTCCGAGAGTTAAAAGGACAGCAGCACACTGGAGATGCAATGGGTTATCACTGTCATTAGTGTCCCACGTCACAAGTGTGGGAAGTAGCTCTTGGTGCCCGGCTCCTGCAGGCTGGTAATTTTATTTTAGCATACATGCAGATTTCGTCTTTGGTAGTTTTTAGTGTTCTTTTTTCTTTGACTCATATTTGTGAGACTAGACACCATAATCTCTTTAATGCTTTGGCCCTGGAAAGGACATGACATTATCCTTAATTTCTAGCCACTCGGCCCTTCCAAACAACTTTCAGAAATAGCTTCCAGCCCTCAACTCAATGTCCCAGTCTATGTTCATTCAGAAACTTCCAGAACTAGAAGACCATATAATAGCTATGGAAATGGTTTTTTTTTTTTGTTTGTTTGTTTGTTTAGTTTTTTAAGATAGAGTCTTGCTATGTAGTTCCGGCTAGCCTTGAATTCACTGTGTAGCCTGAGTAGGCCTCAAACTTGCCTCCTGCCTCAGCCTTGGGGTTACAAATAAGCACCACCACGCCCGGCTGGAAATGATTGATGCTATCACAATGCACCTGTACATTTTAGGTTCAGGGCTGGGGGCTCTGTGTGCTTTGTTCACTAAATTCCTGTGACAATCTACTCAGGCAATTTGCAAAGGAGAATCTTGAGGCCTGGAGAGATGAAATGACTTGGGTAAGGTCACATCATGAGTGAGGGTTAGAAAGAGAATTGAAATTTAAGGCGTCCTCATCTGCAGCCCATCCTTGACCTTGCCTCACGCTGCCCCATGGAGCTAGGAGCAGAGAGGACAAAGAGGCGATCTCACTTTACAGACTTATGTGACAATAACATGGGACCTCACCATTTCCAAAGCTAGACTGCCAGATTTTCTGCTCAGGTTCCTCTCACATAGATGCATAATGCATGTGAGGTTAAATTTAATAGGAAAGGAAGTTTCCTTCAAAAGACCCACCAAAACATTTAAGTGTACATCAGGAAATCGGTGTGGCAAAAAAGTATAGCAGCATTCTTAAATGATCGAGTTTGTTTTGCTAGGTGACATCTCAAAGTCCTTTACTGCTCATGCATTTGGCATGATTTACTTAGCACCTGCTGTGTACCATGAATTGTTCTGAGCGTGGGAGATATAGAAAGGGGCAACACTGCTGAATAAACAAGAAAACAAATCCATAAACCAACCGGTTGACAGAGTGATAAGGTTGCAGAAGGAAAAAGAAGGGGCTGTGTGACACAGTGACAAGGGCCAGGGGGTGACTACTTTGAGAGGTTGGCCAGGGAGTCCTCTCCGGGGAGGTGACATCTGAGCTAAGAGCTGAAGGATGAGGAAACGCTATGCTTTTACTTGAGGTCACCCCAAGAGGAGACATCCACACAGGGAAGAGGAAAGACTCAGGCTGGGCTCGGGGTGGGGGAGCCAATTTAGAGGGCAAGGGGTGAGCAGTAGTGGCCAGGTGGAAGAGAAGAGCAGAGACATTTCAGGTCAGGGAAAACAAGAGAATTGTTTTGAGGAGAGACTGTCTCTCAGTTTGGAAGACGGAGGCTACTGCTGACTTTGAAGAGACAAATATCATGGAAGAGTCATCAGACTGTGTGACAGGGACAAAAGCTAGACTGGTAGACTGGAGAAACACCGACGCAGCACAGGCATTCCTCCACGAAGTGCTGCTGCAAAGGAAGCAGAGGAATAGGGTGGGAGCTGGAAGTGGATGTGGGGCAAGGGAAGGTACCTTGGCCAATGGTCGATTCCAGCCAAGATTCATGCTGTGCCCATTCGTGTCCCACCCTGGGCCCTGGAGAGTGATCCTCCTCCCAGGACACTTCAAGGGGACCAGCCAAGGGGAGTCAAAGCAGGAGGGCTGAAGCCAATTCTTCCCCGTCCTCACTGCAACACCGTGTCCCTGGCAGGCACTGTGTCCCCAGAGCCAGGAGGAGGGGGCAGCTGAAAGAACTACAGGTGTCTCCACTCCTACCTGCCATTGCTTCTCTCTGGTGCCCTGACATTCTTGTTTGCTCCTTAATTTTGGCCTCTTCCTTGATGTCCATTGGAATCTGTCTGATTTCTGATTCTAGTCAGGACACACCCCACCTGACAGAGTTCTTTTCCTCCCTCCCTCTCTCCCTCCCTTTTTTTCCTCATTTCCTTCACAAAGGGTGATAGTGGAACATGTCTGCGTGCCCATGAGAATCTCAGAGCAGAGAGGGAGGAGATGATGATGTAGAGAAAAGCCACCTCTCATTAGGGTGGAAGCTTCGAGCCTGCTGAAGAGGGTGGCATCCAGGGCCCAAGCGCAGGTTGGTGGCCTTCAACTTGATGGGATGCCTGTTCTGTGGTTCAGGAGAAGCAGGACTCTCGGGCGGAGAGGCAGGAAGGCTGGTGGTTTTGGTCTGCTGATGGCTTGTTTCCCCATCCACCGTCTGCGGAGGACTGTGGCATGGTTTGTGGAGAGGGAAGAAGGTATGAAACAGCCATCCCAGAAAGCAGGCAAGAGGACTTTCTAGGAAAGGCCGGTAGGATTGCCAGCCAGGAGGACAGCCAATTTGAGGTTTGTGGTCATGAATTTAAAGGGCACTCTGTCGGCAGGGCTGTGTGTTTTTCTCCAGCATCTTTCAGCTGCTCCTGAGCAGGCCTGGAGCACTGGAGAGCTGGGGTTAGTGAGCAGTGTGATTCAGCGGGGCTTACAGGGTGGAAAGGAGTGGGCCTATTGGATGTGAGCCGGGGAGAGATGGGGAAGATATTCTTTTCCTGCATGTGTGGTACACACCTGTAGTCAGCTACTCAGGAGGCTGAGGCAGAAGGATCACTTGAGCCAGAAGTGTGAGACCAGCCTGGGTTTGGGTCTGTGTAGGGTACGGAGGGACGGAAGGATATGAGTGGGTGATAGTGAAAATGGTGATAACATAAGTGGCTATTGACAGGCAAGGATTTTCAAAGTGGAGGAGAATAAAGGGCTTGGATGGTAACCGGGAGCAACCGGGTACTCACATCACCTCCTGGAGCTGTTTCTCTCTACAGCTCCCAGAACACTTCCTGTCTCTTGCCAGGTTGCCTGGAGAAGCCCGTGACAACCATGACAACTTGCGGGCCTTTAGTTTCAGAGCCGAGAAGGTCGTTTTCCAACCTGGCTCCTCCTTGCAGCTTGACCCAGAGCCTGGATCTGTCTGCACTGCACCAGTGGTAGTGATGTGGCTTCTAGATCGAGCAGCAGCGGGTCACAGAGGGGGTCAGTGTCCCCCGAACAAGCCCTGGTTTCTTCACCAGTAACATATATTCGGTCATCTGCGTATTCCAACAGGCGTCAGGTACTACTGTGTGTCAGGCTTTACTGCTTTACTTCCTGAACCCCTTCCGGCCAACTTGGAAGGGGGGATGATCATGCTCGAGTTCACAGATGAGGAAGTAGAAACCTCAGAGAGGCAAAACACTTCGCCATCGTGACGCGGGTTCTGCTGAGTCCAGGATATTCACTATCCAGCTAGGGAGACCAGTAGAAGAAAAGTAAAAGGTAAGTTCTGTGTGCAAAATTCACCTAGCCAGGTATGGTAGGGCATGCCTGTAATCCTAGCTACTCGGGAGACTGAGGCAGGAAGACTAAAAATGTGAGGCTGGACTGAGCAGTTTAGTGAGATCTTGTCTCAAAAACAAAACAAAACAAAACAAAACAACAGCCTGGGGATGTAGCTTAGTGATAAGAGTGTTTACCTAGCATGCATGAGAACCTGCATTCAATCCCCAGAACAAAACAAAACAAAACAAAAGAACCAGGAATGCTGGTACGTGCCTGTAATCCCAGCATTCTGGGAGGCTGAGGCAGAAGGATCACAAATTGGAGCCCAGCCTGGATAATTTAGTGACTGAGCAAGACCCTGTCTCAGAATAAAAAATGAAAAAGGATCTGGGGATGTAGCTCAGTGAGAAGGCCCTGGATTCAATCCCCAGTACCACTAAAAAAAGAAAGAAAGAAAGTTCAAGCCCAGGCTGTGCAATTTAGAACTTAATGAGATCCTGTCTCCGAGTAAAATTTTTAAAAAGGACTGGGAGGGACCGGGGATTTAGCTCAGTGGTAGAGCACTTGCCTAGCAAGTGCAGGGTCCTGGGTTTGATCTCCAGAACCACCCTCCCAATAAATAAATGAAATAAAATAAATACATAATAAATAAATAAAATAAAAAGGACTGGGAATATAGTTCAGTGTGAAGACTCTGGATCCAACTCCCAGTACCACCAAAAAAAAAAAAAAAAAAAAAAAAAGGTAGGGTTGAATGAGATCCACGAACTGAGCGGGAAGGCGCCTGGGGAGACAGAGAGGAAGGGAAAAGCTGGGCAAAGACACCATGACTGGAAAGTGCCCAGTGTGACCGGCGATGGTTGTGTGAGGGTGACAGACAGGCTTCTAACCTTGTCCCAGCCCTGGGGTTCACAGACAGCCTCGAGGGGGCCCACAGCCACGATGTTTTATCACAATTGGGGGTGTCTGTGTAGTAATTTTTCTGGAAAGATGCTTTTTCATCGGATTCTTAACCTCCGGAGTTGGCTCAGAACAGCCTTGAGCAGCAGGTAAGCTTGGAGAGGTCGGCAGGGCCCAGATGAAGGCCCTTATGGGCCTCGCTCAGGAATTCACACTTCACCCTTGGCCAGAGGGAGCCCAGAGGCCTTCTCTCCGGGGAGCGGCACGGACTCACCTCGCAAAGGTGACCAAGCTTACCGCCAGTGCCAACAGGATGGTCTGTTTGTGACTATGAAGCGATTCACAGTCAGCCCTCCATGTCCTAGGACTCAACCAACCTCAGATCAAAAATATTTTCAAAAAACTGTGCTCGCACTGAATATGTCCACACTTCTGTGTGTGTGTCATGCAGGAGATCAAATCCACAGTCTAGCACATATTGCCGCTGAGCTCCATCCCCAGGCCCTTAGACATTTTCCTTGTCATTATTCCCTACACAATACAACAACTGTTTACATTATATTAGGTATCATATGTAGTCCAGAGATGATATATCAATGTGGGTAGGTTATGGGCAAATACTACAGCATTTTTTCTTTTTGAGACAAAGTTTTTGCTATGTTGTCCAGGCTGATCCCAAACTCCTGGGTTCAAGCAATCCTTCTGCCTCAGCCTCCTGAGTAGCTGGGACACCAGGCAAATGCTACCATGCCTGGATATGCTATGCTATTTTATATGAAGGACTTGAGCATCTGTGGATTTTGGTACCTTCAGGAGGTCTGAAACCAATCCCCTGAAGATAGAGAGAGATGACTCTGCTATTCACTGTTATGTTCCCAGTGTGGCCCACTGCTGAGTGCATGTTCGGGGCTCAGTGAATATTTGCTGAATGAATGAATGAGCACATGTAATATGTATAACAGTAAAGAAAGTGCATTTTAGTTTATGGATATAATTCAGTTGTAGAACACTAGACTATGCAGGAGGCCTTGGGTTCAATTCCTAGTATTAGAAAAAAAGAAAAAAAAGAAAAAGAAAAGAAAAAGTGCATCTTTCTAGGATGATTATCCATTTCTGGGACAATTCTATTGTGGGGGGACCCAGGAAAGCCAGGCTCAGGCTACGCTGCCCTGCCCTAGGATCTTCCCGAGGAGGTAGTGGTGGTGGTGGTGATGGTGGAGGGGTGGGGCAGGGCACAGTGGAGGTGGCAGGAGAGTGTGGCTAAATCTGGCTGCAGGTAGGGCTCTTCTGGCAGGGTCTGCTCCTGCTTTGGAGCAGCAGAGGCTATATGGCCAGCACAGCCCAGATCCTTCCTTCCCTCCTTCTACATTCAGCCCATCTACTAGTCCTGGTGACTCTGCCTCCTCCATCTCCTCCGCTCCACTGTGCTCCTGCGCCCCCACCTCTCGCTGGCCTCTGCAGGGGTCTCAGCACCAGAGTCTGGCTTCTGCCCTGTCTCCTTCCCACCCGCTTTCCTTGGGGCAGCTAGGGGGATCTTCCAAGATACTTCTTTGTAGTTAAGCGATCTCAGCTTCTAAAACTTCTACGTATTTGCATAGTGTGGGAATTTTGCTAAAAGGCAGAGTGTGACTCAAGTGATCTGGGCATTGAGCTCGAGTCTTCATCTCTGTCAAGCTCCCAGGCCACGCTGCACTGCTCTTAGACCACAATAGGAGAAAAATCCAAACTTCCTTCCCAGGCTCTGCTTCATCTGGCCTCTGCCCAGCTGTCCCTTGTCATCTCCAGGCCCTATTCTTCTCTGTCATCATGCGATAATCACGTTGGTTTTCATTCTGTTCTCAGACTGTGCCAAGTTGTTCCTGCTTTGGGGCCTTTGCCCATGATGTCCCCACAGCCTGGCATGGCCCTTTGCTGGTGCTCACATGGGTTGCTTCTTTCTTCACAGCTCAGTTCTCTGCTCAGCCAGTCACAGAAGTGCTCTGATCACTTGGCAGAATGGAGTACTTCATCTTGGGGACTGCTGGGTATTTTTCCCGCCTCGTCACTGAACCCACCACTTACTGAATTTATTTTGGTAACATGTCTGAGTGGTTCATTTTCTGCCTCCTTCCTCATCTGTGTTCCTCATGGGTAAAGACTTGGCTCCCTTCCTCTGAGCCCACCTCAGAGTCAGTGTACCTCAGGAACGTACACTTTTCACGCCTGTTAGGCCTATGCATAAATGCATGCCCATGGCTGCCTCTGTGTTTAGATGCATCTGGGGAAAAATTTAAGGGAGGTGCCTGAGATAGAGAGGTTGGGGAGGGGGAAGCCACAGAAAGTCTCAGGTCTGCAGATGATGGGGAACCTAAGAATCAGCAGGTGGTGGCCGGGCATGGTGGTGGATGCCTGTAATCTCAGCACTTGGGAGGCTGAGGTAGGAGAATCACTGTGAGTTTGAGGCTAGCCTGAGCTACATAGTGAGACCCTGTCTCAAAGAACAAAATCAAACAAACAAACAAGTAATCAACAGGTGGTAGATGAATTAATCTTGGCAGAAGAGACTCACTGTAGAACGTGGGAAAGAAAGTAACACATATCAGTTAGATGAGTAATAAGGCATTTGAAACAGGGTAAGTAAGAGTAGTATTAAATAAATATGTTGAACCCTTATTTTATGACCATTAATTTACATAAGTATCTGTTCATCCTCACAACATATTATCTGTGTTTTGCAAATGAGGAGCTCTGTCCTGAGATTAGGAGCCTTGCCCAAGGGCACAACAACCTGCCCAAGGTCATACAGTTATTCAGAGATAGTTGGCAACTCTATACCCTAAAACAGCTGTAGTCAAAGTTGTAAATGTCATATTCCCTGTCCCCATCTCAGTCTTCTGCTGTGGCACACCACCTGATACACTCTGTACTCAGCTTGCTCATCTGGCTTCTCTCACCAGCACACAAATTCCCCACAGCTGTAAGGATCTTGGTTTTGTTACTGCTGTTTTCCAGAGCCCAGTATAGGGCTGCCACAAAAGTAAACACCAAATGAAAGCTGGGCATGATTGCCTGTGCCTGTAGTCCCAGCTTTCATGAGGCTGAGGCAGGAGGATCACCATGAGTTAAGGCCAGCCTAACCACACAGTAAAATCCTGTCTTGAAAAACCAAAAATGAAAAAAAATAAACATCAAATGAATACTTACTGAATTTTAAAAGGATGAGTGAGGGATCGAAAGATCTTGGTCTTCTCTCCCTTTAAGGGGTGATTCTGTAAACCCGTGGCCACTAGAAGGCTCACAGCCAGTGAAGAAGGCAGGAGACCACCTGGGCCTGACTAGAACATGCTCTGGCCAACCAGAAGGAAGCTGAGTCCACAGCTGCATGGAGCCTGGCAGAGAAGAGCTGGGGAGCTGGCATTGGCCCCACCTCCAGCTCTAATGCCACCACATGGCTAGGTGAGCATGCCACAGGCTGAAAGTGGCCTTTCTCAGGATGTGGCTTCCTGCACTGAGTGCCCGAGAGGCTTGGGGGAAATTACAAGCCAGTGTAAATACATGAATTGGCACCGACTAGGAAAATCTCTTGTAAAGTGACTCAGTGGCTCAAGGCCGGCAGCTCTGCTACTGGAGAGCAGACACCCTGAACCTGCCAGGCAGAGCTGGGGTTGGTCCTTCTGGCCCACTGACCTGCTGGGCTAGGACTTTGCAAAGTGTTGTCTGACATGCATTCACAGCATTAGTACCACCTGAGGATTTGGGCACCCTCTTGGGATAAGAAATACGAACCAATAGGACAGGGCCTCTTGTTCTAGGGATTAGCAAGCTTTCCAGGTAATGCCCACGCACATTCGAGTTTGAGAACCACAGCTCAGGTTTCTCTTTCAGGGTAGTTCCTACCTTGCTGCAAGGGGTGGGTGGGTTAAGGTAACAGAGATGAGGGATTCATATATATGGTATGGGGGTCCTGTTATAAACTGAGTAAAGGGTAGATCAGTGATTTTCTTTTCTCGGTGGTACTGGGCATCAAACCCAGGGTCTTCACAATGAGCTACATTCCCAGTCCTTTTAATTTTTTTGTGCTTGCTTTGGCAGCACATATAATAATTTAATTTTTTTGGGGGGGGGACAGGGTCTTGCTAAGTTGCTAAATTGCCCAGGCTGGGCTTGAACTTGTGATCCTCCTGCCTCAGCCTCCCAGAGTACTGGAATTACAGGCATGTGCCACCACACCCGGCTAGATTGGTGAATTTTTCTTTTTTTTTTGGTTGCTGGAGGTTGAACTCATGGCCTTGCATTTGCTAGGTATGTGCTCTACCACTGTGCTAGATCCCCAACCCCTGTGATCAGTGATTCTTAAGGGGAAGAGGTGGGAGAGTATTTCAGAAAAATCTCAAGAGCACAGGTTAATTTGCAAAAGTACGTTTTAAAGTTATCATTGCTATGTAGTCCAGGCCAGCCTTGAACTGGCTATGTAGCCCAGGCTTCGACCTCAGCATCTTCCAGGCTTAGCCTCCTAGTGCCAGTATCACAGATGTGTGCCAGCATGTCTGGCTTTAATTTGTTTTGAAATGTCAAATGACATTAAAGGAAGGTGTAACATAAACCACCACACAATACTGATTGTTTTGAGTGTCTGTAGCTCAAAAAAGTATATAGTGCTTGGGTCTCACCTCCTGTCCAATCCTCAGCCTCAAACGACAATAACCCCTTACTGTCTATCAAATCCATTCAAACTGGGAGTTGGGTTTTAGCTCAAGTGGTAGAGCACTCACCTAGCAAGTGCAAGGTCCTGAGTTCGATCCCCAGCACACCCCCCAAAAAAAACCAAAGCACTGTCTCAAATCCATTCACACCCCTCCCCTGCACAGTGCCTAGGTCTCAGCTGGCCTGAGAGATATGAGAAGCACAGCACAGCCTAAAAAAGCTCAGGAGACAGGTCGCACAACTTCGTGGAGCCCCTACTCTGTGCCACACTCTGTACTGTATTTGGCTCTGTGCAGAAGGTGCAGGGACAAATCCGCTGGTTTCTCCAGTCAAGAAGATGACAAGGGACAATTCAGAGGGGAAAGATTTCTTCTTCTTGGCAGATGTTGGAAATATAGCGACAAGGAAGCTTTGACCAGCGCTTTGGTTTTTCAGTTTTGCCAGATAATAGCACACCTGCTGTGGGCTGATGGACAGGAGGGTGGACAGGTTAAGTGGGGCTTGGATGCTAGGTTAGGAAGAGGCACAGATACCAGTCCTTAGCAGTACTGCTGCCACATCTACTGACTGCTAGGTCCAGGCCTTATTTAGGAGAGTTGAGGTTAGTCAGTAACATTTGCTAGCATGGATCTACCCAGTGACTCGTGTGTCAGTAATCAACCTATGCGCTGTACATATGTTGACTTATTCTCTATAGAAACCCTGCGAAATAGGTCCTATTACCACTCCAGTTGACTGAGGGGAAAATTCAGGTGCTTTGAGTAAAGCTATTGGCCTGAGTCCACATACCTTACCAGGCAGTGGGGGAACCAGAATTTGAACCCGGGCTGTCTTGCTCTACAGGGATCAGTGTGCTTCCTGCTGGCCTCCTGAGCGGGAAAGCACACTTATTTTGATGAGTACATAAGAGATACAAGAAAGTCCTTTGGTCTTTCTCATGCTTGAGCATTCCCTTGGCTATAGACAATCCAAAACAAAGTGCTATGCGAGGGGCGCGCATTCGTGCATGCGTGTGTGTGTGTGTGTGCGTGTGCGCGCGTGTGTGTGCGTGTGTGTGTGTGTGTGTGTGTGTGTGTGTAGGATGGCTTTGCGCATGCTAGGCAAGCGCTCAGCCGCTGAGCTATGTCCCTAGGCCGGGAAAAATTCTTTAAGCCCCTTCCCACTAGATGGCGGCTCCTAAATCCACACAAAAACTCGCCAATTGTGCCCGTCTTCAGGGCTCAGATGGTTGACGGGCCTCCCCGGTCTAGGGGTCCATGGCCGCTGCCCCGCCCCATCCGGGGGTCGCGGGAAGCCCGAGGCCGGCTTGGGGGGGCGGGGAGACGCAGCTCCCCCGCCTCTCAGCGGCGCCGGGCGGAGCCGGCGCGGAGCATTCCCTCCTCGGCCGCTGGCAGGGGGAGCGGGGATCAGGGTACGGGCGGGGCGGGGCGGGGCGCGGCGCGCGGGGCACGGGGCGCGGGCGGGCGGCAGGTGCGCGGGGGACTACAAGTCCCAGCATGCCCCGCGGCCCTGACCCGGCCCCCGCCGCCGCTTAAAGACTCCGGCAGCCGCAGCCGTCGGGTCGCCGCGGCTTTCGCTTTGCCGCCGCGGCTGGGCGGCTGGAGGAGCGGGCTCGGCGACCGGCTCGGTGGCGTCCGGGCTCGGGCAGCGCCCAGAGGCGCTCCGCGAGCAGCCTTCCCGGCCCGAGGCTCCCCCGCCGAGGCGCCCGCGCCCCCGGGCTCCCCGCCTCGGTCCCCCGCGGCCCCGATGCCGAGGCATGGATAGAGCGGCGCTGCGCGCGGCGGCGATGGGGGAGAAGAAGGAGGGCGGCGGCGGGGGCGCCGCGGCGGACGGGGGCGCCGGGGCCGCGGCCAGTCGGGCGCTGCAGCAGTGCGGGCAGCTGCAGAAGCTCATAGACATCTCCCTCGGCAGCCTGCGCGGGCTGCGCACCAAGTGCGCGGTGTCCAACGACCTCACTCAGCAGGAGATCCGGACCCTGGAGGTGAGTCGGGGCGGCGGCGCCCGCGGGTCCGCGACCCGGATGGGCCCGAGGAGCGGCCCCCGTGCGCTCCTTCCCGAGTTGCATCCTGGTGCCGGGTCACCTCTCTGGATGCTGCCTCCCTTTTCTCCACTCGCTGATGCGGCGCCATGGGGACCCGGGACCGGCGCTCACCTTGAACAGGTTTTGGGAGGAGAGGGTACGGAGTGGGAACCAGGATGGGGGACGGAGGAACCTGTGTGCGGGGGCTCCCTCCTCGCCCCCTGTTCCCACACCCCATTTCCAGGGGCGGTAGGACTCATCGTCTCACGGAGTCACGCGCTGGCCTTTTCCCCGCGTGCTTGAGCCAAGCTGTCGTGGGCTGGGGTGCCAGGGGAGGGCCCCCGAAGTGTGAGCGCAGGCCCGCCGCCCATTTTCTTCCCCTCACGCCCCCCGGTTCTCGGGCTTGTGCCTTCCTTACCTCCTCTGAGTCTTGTCTGCCGCTTTTCAAAAAGTGTTTGCTGAAATTGCATTTTTGCTGTTCAGGCGTTTGGTGTTTTCCTTTAGCGATGCCACAGCCGTCACTGCTCAAAGTGTGATTACCCACCAACTACTGCCACTCCCCACAAACGTTGGGTTTTGGTTTAGGAAGGATTATGCCGGGGAAGGAAGCCTTTGGTGGGAAGATGATACTACTACTTAAAGGGTTCTAGTGGAGGTGGCCTGGAGTGTAAAGAAGAAATAAGATATGTGGCTCTCCTCTCTCAAATTATAGCTGGGCAGTGCAGTATTAAAAGGATTTAGACAGAAGGGTTGTTGGGTTCTCAGAAGGGGGAACTCCCTCACGCCTTACACAATAGAGGGAAACTAGTGCATTCCCAACTTGCTTTTGTCCAGGAACTAGGAAGCCTCTGAAATTACAGGGACCCATTCGGAACTGCCCTTTCTCCTTCACCTTACATTGCCACATCAGGGCTCTTGTAGGTTTGGGGATGTTTTGTTTTATTAGATCCTCTATTTCTCCCTCACCTCTTGTTGTTGCTGATTGCCTCTGCCAGCTGTCATAGGGCCAGGCAATGATTGCAGTAATTATTAGAAGACCAGTTTGTCCCTCTGTGCACGCCACATGCCTGAATCCTTGTTTGATCCAAAATACTTGGAGCGACTCTCATTTAGTTTTACTTTTTTAAAAGCTGCAAAACTAGAGATATTAGAAGAATCCAGTCAGTACTGGAGATATATATATATATATATATTTATAGATAGATATTTTAAAAAATATCTATCTATATATATATTTGTACAATTGCTATAGCAGGACTGACCAGGATTTTTAAAAAACAAACCAACAAAGCTCTCTGAATGAGTCCTTCTGCATACGTACTGCTGTTTTCCAAATGAAACTGTTCTCCTGAACAACCCAGCAAAGTTCAGTTTTTAAACAGACACAATAGGGGGCCTGTGTCGCTTAGTTCCGGGAGGAGGGTTGTTGTCCGGCAGTGTGTATCTGGTTGGACTGCTCTATTGTGGGGTGAAGAGAATATTCTCTGGGTTGGTCTCTATTACTGTGTCCTCCTGCTGTTCAGAGTGTCCCTGACTCCCAGGGTGTATGTAGGGGAACCCTTTATTCTCTGCAGATGGCTCTTGTCCTCTAGGTACCCTGACTTCCGAAGCTGCACGTTTTGACAAGGGTGTGGCACCCTGACACCCTACAGCATCCAGCTGTTGAGGTCTCCGAGCTGGTTACTCAGTGTTCATCTTTGGCAGCTGGAAAGTCATTGAAGGCCCAAGTGCTGTTTGCCGTGTCTGTGGGATTAGCATCTAGCCCCTGTTCTTTCTGCTGATGTGGAGCATGACTCTGCTCCCTGAAAAGGCAGGATCTGGGTTGCTTACTATTTGGGTTGGGAATTTAGACCCTTGAACCTAGTTCTCTGGGGCTGCTACCAGCTAGTTTGGTGAGTCACTTCATCCTGGATGCCTCAGGCTTCCCGCTCATCTGCAAAGTAGAGAGGTTGGAGTGCAGAGGGTTCTTGAAACTGCATTCTGTAGTTTAGTGAAGGAGGCTTGTGGGTTGGATTGAACATTTTTTATCTCTTTTATCATATCCATATTTTAGAGCAATTCTTTTTTTTTTTTTTTTTTTTCCTTTGAGATGTGGGTCTTGTTACGTAGTTCAGACTGGCCTTGAACTCACTGTGTAATATAGCCCAGGCTGGCCTCGAACTCCTGGCGATCCTCCAATCTCAATTTCCCAAGTGCTGGGTGCAGGCGTGTATCACCACGCCCAGCTTAGAACAGTTCTAAAATTCAGATTTACTGGACTGATAAGGCAGGAGGCAAGTTTATTGTTACAAGAATTTTTCCCCCCAGTACTATGGATTGAACCCAAGACCTTCACACTGAGCTACGTCCCCAGCCCTTGCTTTTTTTTTTTTTTTTGAGACAGGGTCTCACTATGTATATGTGCTGCTAAAGGGAGGGCCATGTCTCACTGTGTAGTTCAGACTGGCCTTGAACTCACATAGCAGGTCCTCCTGCCTCAGCCTCCTCAATTGCTGGGGTTACAGGCATGTGCCACCACCCCGGGCCCCAGCCCTTTGTTTATTTTGAGATAAGGTCTTGCAAAATTGGCTGGGCTGAACTCGAACTTGAGATCCTTCCACTTCAACCTTGATCATAGGAACAGTGTGGAGAACAGAAAGCCCACAGCTTTGAAATTAGTCCTGGTTGTACATGTGACCTGGGGCAAGTCTCATGATATCTACTCTCAAGTTCCTGGCCTGTAAAATGGGGAGAACCACTTACTTCTGTGACACCACTTCTTGGCGTGTGCTGTTACTACTAAGCTTCTGCCTAGAAACTGTCTCTGGGGAGGGCCTGAAAGGCATGCACTTCCCCAGAGCATGTTTCGGAGGAGGAATTTCTACAGCTGGCTCTGATTTCCTAGAGGTGGATGACACAGGCAAGGAAGCATCCGAGCAGGCTGTTTGGGTGTGGCCCACCCCCAGCAGCGGTGAAGAGGTCAGGCCGGCCAGTGGCAGGGCCTACTCTGCTTTCTTTACTGCCTCTGCAGCCTCCCTTTTTATACTAGGCTGAGTTTCCAGAGACCGGCTTGCAGCATTGAATTCCTGGCATTTGAAGAGGGGTCTGGCTATGGGGCCTGGCTGGTGCGACATCAGACATCTTGCAGAACCTTAGGAACCCCAACCTAGTCTGGCCCTCATTAAACGAGCACTTTGTGGGAGAAGCAGCATATGAGATGTCCCTTGGAAGGCCCTGTTGCTCAAGACCCCAGGTCATGATGGTGAGCAGGTGTCGCTCTGCCTGGTGGCCTGTGCCTAGCTGTCCACTGTGGAGCCATCCAGCTTGGATTGCAAAGGGCAGAAGGAGTCAAGTTTTAATGTTTGTGTCCTATGTGCCCAGTAATATGCTAGTCTCTTCTTTTCTCCTAGAGATCTTGATTTCCTGGAGTTCTCCAGCCTTCATCAGAGCACATACATTTTTCCTGTCTCAATGGAGAGGGGGAGGGGGTCACAGCTAGAAGCCAGAGTTGAATCTGTAGACAGAAGTTGTGGGGCTATTTTGTCCTGGCAGAACTTGGCATCCTGTCCCCACTAGACCCCTCTAGGAGTCTGAGAACTCCATGAGGCAAGTGAGGAGGTTTCCATTCCTCAGCCGTGCTGGCCGAGGGACACCTGGCCTGCCTCACAGGTGGGCCCACTCTAAACCATTTCATGTTTTCATCCTCTGTGGGTCCCATCTGTGCTGGCGCTGGGGGACGGGCTATACAAAAGCAGATGCCCATGTCACCTCCTAAAGATTTGCTTTTTGGGTACCTTGCAACTTGTTCTTTTCTGCCAGCCCGCTAGCCCTTCTCAGAGACAGGGTCTGGCCCAGCCAGTCTCGTGGTGTGTGCTTGTACAAGCTGACCTAGAGAAGGAGTCCCCAAAGGGCTGTTTTCACAAGGCCTTGCTGAGAGCCAGGAGTTGCTCAGGGAGCCCTGTGGCTCCTTGGAAGGTGGCAGAGGCCTGACCCTGTTCCTCACTGGCAATGCAAAGATGAGGGCCCTGCTGCGTGAGGACCTGAATTCTCCCTGTGGCGCCCCCACCCCACCCCAAGCATCTGGATTGCAGAACTGCTGGAAGCGGAGAGGGTCGCCTTTGTCCTCAGATCAGGTCCTGGGGTGTGTGTGCATGTGTGGTCACTGGCCAAGCCTTGGGTTACTGCTGATGCTTACTGAGCTCCTAACAGGCCGCTACCCTGGTGAGGTTCTGAGGTACGTGGGATGCCTCATTAGGCTTGAGGGGCACTTTCAGTCTAAAGGGGGAGCCAGAGAGGTAGAGAGCAGTGCCCCTAGTGCAGTAGTTCTCTTAGGAGGAATTCCGCTGAACTTTTGGCCAGTCAGTCTGGCCTCCTGGTTCCGAGGGAAATATTCCCAGAGTCTTGGTGACCTCTCCCAAGTCACATGTCCCTGGCAGAGCTGAGACTGCAACCTGGTTTCTCTCCCTGACCCAGCCGCTCCTATGGTGTATGGCAATGGCAGTGAACCTCGGCATGCATGCTGTAGGCGGCTGTTTGTTATCACTGAAAGCTCTAAAATGTTTGCCATCATTGGTGTGTGGTGTTTCTCCGCCTCAGTTTTAGCCCTCTGCCTGAGCGACTTCCGTTGTTCCTGAAGGGGCACTGAGCTGCAGTGTTGTCCCTTTTGGTGTCTACTTTCACTTTGGCAACTTTTTCCTTGGACAAACCTACTTCTAAAGTTGTTCCCCTTCCTTCTTCCCTTCCTTTCCTGGCACCAGGGATTGAACACAAGACTAAGCTGCATCCCACCTCTTTTTTTATTCCGAGAACGGGGTCTTGCGAAGTTAGTAAGTTTCCCGGGCTGGGCTCAAGCTTGTGAACCTCGGACTCAGCCTCCCACGGTGCTAGGATTACAGACATGTGCTACCACACCTGGGTTCAAGTGTTCCTTAGAGGAGGACTGGATGACGACCTGCAGTTTCCAGAGGCTGTGAGCTAGCGAGGACTGGGGCGCAGGAGGGAGGCATTGCCATGTCTGCGGCCCAAGATGGTATGGGTGCTTGCTGCCTGGAGATGGGGTGGGAACAGCACCTTACCTTCAGTGCTGTTTCCTCTCAGTGGCCTGGTTGGCTCCAAGTCCTGAAAGGCAGCATCGTCCCCCAGGTCTCTTCTGGTCCTGCCCACTGGCTGTGGTCCAGAGAGGGACCATGCAGAGGGGTTTGCCTGCGGTAACAGTGTCTGCAGCGGTGTGGGGAAGTAGCAAAGCCTGTGGCCGAGTCTCTATTTACACTGTGCTTTTTTAAAAAGAACATCCTTTCACAGCAGACTGGTTGACGTCTCCTTCTGCATTCAGTTCACAGGGAAAGCTGCGAGGTGCCCTTGGGGTTGTGGGAATGACCTTGGCAAAGGCAGGGTTCACCTGGAATGAGAAACATTCTCGGTCGCCTGCTCTGTGTTGAGCACTCCACCGAGCTCTTGTCATGTGCTGCCCCATCGATCGAATACAGTGACCCCCATATTTAAGATGAGAAATTGACTGCGAGGTAGCAGATAGCTGGTCATGGCTTGACTGGTCTTGGGAGAACTCATGCTTGAACTCTGCAGAGGTTGTAGAAATCGTGCTGCTGGTGGTAGGGATGCTGGCCAAGGCCATGGCTGCAGACACTAAGGAAATGGTCAGTGACTGAAAGGGCTGGTCCAGGAGGGCGTGGTGGCTTGGCTCTGCGGCACTGGGCTGACTGGTGGCCACCACGGGCTGTGCAGCCTGTGAGTTTGGGCGTGGTGCTGCTTCCCTGGTGCCCAGCCCAGCACATCCTCATAGACGGGCCATCAGCAGGCGGTGATGCAATCAGCCCTGAGCTCAGCTCATTCTGAGAAACAAGAAGCTGCCTAGAGATCAACTTACTCATAATTTTTTTAATGGCTGCCTCTTATTCTTTCTGGACAGTTCTTCTGATAAGCAGTATATTCTTTAACTTTGCATTTTTAATTAAAATATTAAAAGCTGGGCTGGGGATTTAGCTCAGTGATTAGAGTGCTTGCCTTGCAAGCACAAGGCCCTGAGTTCAATCCCCGGCACCAAAAAAAAAAAAAAAAAATTAAAAACTGCATAATGATGTATGTTCACTCTTTAAAAAGAAAATATAAGGGGAACAACAAAAATTCCCCATAATGCCACCTTTTAAAGTTAATTCCTGTGAACATTTTGCTCAACAGTGCTAGAATCTTGTTACCTCTGTATTTGCATACACATGTGCATGCGTGTGTTTGAGGAACACGCCCTGGAAGTTACCTGATAAACATCTTTTGTCTGTATTAGCACATGTGCATTGCATTGTGTGGTCAGACCATAAATTCTTCTAACTGGACCACAACATTGGCTATTCATGCTGGTTTTTTCTTTTTTCCTAATATGCTGCAGTGAGTGTTTACCCAGAAGTAGAATTTGCTGGTGTTTGAAAACATGTAATGTTTGTCCAGTTAGAGTCTTTAGATTGTAATGTACCCCCCTATCTCAGCAGGAGTGTCAGGATTTATGACATGGCAGACTATATGTGTTCGTCTCTTTGCTGTCACATCTTTTTTATTTTTTTAATTTTTTTAGTGTTTTTTGAGACAAGGTCTCGCTGTGTTGTTCAGGCTGGCCTTGAGCTCACTCTGTAGCCCAGAATGGCCTCGAACTCGCAGTGATCCTCCTGCCTCAGCCTCTTGAGTACTGGGATTACAGGCATGTGCCACCACACCTGGCCCGTGTCTCATCTTTAGTCATGTTCGAGTCCAGGCATTCGAACAAGAGACGGGACATGACCCTGTGGCTGAGGTTCTGGGATATATGTCAGGAATTAGGGGTTCTAGTTTGCAGCAGCTTGTGCTGAGTTATGTGTCAGAAATTGTGGGTTCTACTTTTGTGGTTGCCTGCAGGAAAGGGGCGTCCCCTTGGGCTGACTAAGTAGAAGAAAGGCTCTTTACTGGCTCCAAGACAGCAGCTTGGGGGCTGGGTTTTTGGGTTGCTCTATGTTGGATACTTTAACACAGTGTACAGTAACACGGTGACATCTGGATCACTTGTGCCTCATGAACTTAACTGTAGCCTCAGTTTCATCAACTACAAATATGGGTCAGAGAGCTATTTGGGGTGCTTTGGGGTTGATTTAATAGAGTTGTGGGCTTCTCAGGGCTGTAGAGGGTTTCTATCTTTGTAGCCTGCAGGCGAGGAGACTGAAGACCTAAGTGGGAAGCAACCAGGAGCAAATAAAGCAAGAACTAATAAAGCAGTTCATATAAGAGCCCTGAGCTGGGAGTCGGAGCTGGCTGCCCAAACATTTGCGTGATGGTGAAGCTGCACCCTGCCACTTCCCCTCTCATTTGCTTTCCCAGCTCCATCTGGTATCTTAGGGACCCTGAGGCTTGGACAGATTCTTGGAGTGCCTCCTGGAACATCCTGTGGGTGGGCCTGGCTCAGACTGAATGAACTACCTTTGGCCCTAACTGTACTTTTTTTTTTTTGGTGGTACTGGGGCTGGAACTCAGGGCCTTTGCACTGAGGCGACCCCCCCCTTCTTTGAGACAGGGTCTTTCTATGTAATTTATGCTGGTCTGGAACTCACTATGTAGCAATAGCTGGCCTCAAACTCCTGGTGATCCTCCTGCCTCAGCCTCCCAAGTGCTGGGATTACAGGCATGAGCCACCATGCCCGGCCTCCCCAGCCCCTTTAAAATTTTTTGAGACAGTACCTCACTGAATTCCCCATTCTGGGTTCAAACTTGTGATCCTTCTGCTTCGGCCTCCCAGAGTGCTAGGATTACAGGTATGTGCCACAATGTCTGGCCCTGACTATGTACTTTCAGGGCCTTCTTATCCTTCTACTGAGACTCCCTGGAGACCTTCACTCCTGGAAAGCCTGGTGTCTGTCTGGAAAATTCATGTAGATTTTGCATTCTGTATCCGCATCCATTGTTGTTTTTCTATCAAGCCAATGTTATAAATTCCAGTTGCTTCCAGGAGGTACAGTCTTTTCATCCAGTATCTTTGTGTCCATCTTGGTTTCCTCCCTGATTCCAGACCTGGTGTGGAGATGCAGAGGCACACATTGGGACCAGCATTGAGATAAATAAATAACATTTTCTGGTTGGTTCCCAGACCCAGGTGTTTCTGACCCGCATTGAAAAAGTCTACCCTGACTGCCACTGCCACCATGTGTCGAACCTGCATTTCTGTACATCTGTGGTCCTAGGTCTTGGTGGGCTGTACTGTGTTTTAACTGGGCAGATTGCCTTTGCACATAACTCAGCTGAAGTCATCCTATTTGCTGGTTATTTTTCTTCCTCTTTTCATTTTTCTACCCTCAGAATAATTGCAAGAATAAATTAAGATTTGTTTAAAATTTTTTAAAAAAGCAAAATAAAATATGCACTATGTGAAACAGGCCAGCTATGATCAGGAAAGGAACTTTTCATACAGCATCAACCGTGGACTCATTCTGGCAGACTATTGATTATGAGGGTTTTGCTTTGCGAAAACCTGATGGGACAGCTGTTTAGAGGGTGGGGGCCCTCCTTCCGCGCGCCACCTGAGGTTTTGCGTTCTGTACCAGGTTAGCCAATGAATTTGGGTTTAGTTTTGATATGGATAAGCAGGATCAGCTGCACTCAGGTGCACACAGATTTTTGCTGATAAGAAAAACTAAGTTACAGGTCATTTTTAGAAAGCGACCTAGGTACCATCCTGAGCGGTCCTGCTGCTCTAAGCCCGAAAGAGTGCAGAGGGCCTTTCCCACTGATGTCCTGCACGATGCTCAGGGAGTTAGGGTGTGTGGCGTCTGCTGTCTCCTGGAGCTCCCTGAGGATGAAGGCCTGCATTTTAGAGGTCCCCAGAAGTCCAGCCACAAGGGATCCTCAAGTTATGTGTCCAGAGCCCCTTTGGCCTACTGAACATAGTTGGGGAAACATTGCCTTAGTCATGAGCCAGGAAAGAGATGAGAAACTGTCGACTTGGTTTCACTGCTGCATTGACTATTGATTGGTTACAGTTAGGGGGATTGAACCCACAGCCTTAGCACTGAGCTACCATCCCCAGCCCTTTTTTATTTTGAGGTCATGGTCTCACTAAGCTGCCTAGCCTAGGCTTAAACTTGAGATCCTCCTGCCTCAGCCTCTTAGAGTTCTGGCATTCCAGGTATGTGTATGTAGGTTTTTCCGGGGAGGAAGGTGCTGGGGATCTAACTAAGGGCCTTGCACTTGCTAGGCAAACACTCTACCACTGAGCTTAATCCCCAACCTGCATGTTTTAGGTTTTTATGAAACAGAGGTCCTTTTGAGATTGTAGGCGATTTGGACGGGTAGAGGAGAGGCTGGTGTTTCTGCAGACTTGGCCAGAAGTTCCCTTTTGCTGAGGGAGGGCTTTACAAGGGGCCGCAGACTCCTTCTGGGCACCACACTACCACGTTACAGGGTGGTTGAATTAATCCTTCCCAATAGAGGAGGAAAGTGCCCAGAGAGGCCTGCCTGCCTGGAGACAGCGTGTGCACTGCCTCCCACCTTGGGTGCACCTAGTTGGTGCCGGAGCACCAGGAACCTTATGATCCCTTCAGTGGGCAGAAAACAGTGCTGGAGACTTGCAGCCTGCGGTGGGTGTGTTTGAGCCTGGGGCTGGAGGGGAGGGAAGGGCTGGGCTGCAGACCAGGAATGCTTTTTAAAACAAAAAAGGAAACGCTGGCTCTGAAGGGAGAGGAAGGGAAGCAGCTTCCTGTTGCGAGTGGTGGCTTTTTGGAAGGCGGAGCTTTTTCTGTCCCCTTCGGCCAGCTGAGGCCTGGGCCGCCTCTCTGAGGGCCTGCTAGGGTTGTGGCTCCCACACCCCTGCCTGAGGTTTCAGAATTACAAAGCTGCTTCTACCCCTTTTCATCTTCCCCAGATCACTGAGTCAAATGGATATGTGGTTTCCAAAATGATCGTGTGTACTTGTTACCAATGGGCAGACAGGTCATGATGGTTGACTTTTACTGTGAACTTAGTACATGGCGGGCCCTCTTGTTAGGGGCTTTGTGTAACATGTACTCCCTGCAGCCGCCCGGTGAGGACAGACTTCTCATTGTCCCTGTTTTACAGACGGAGAACTGAGGTGCAGAGAGGTTTAGCCCCTCTGCCAGAGGAGAGACTGAGCAGGTACTGCAACCTGGCTGGTCTTAATTTGTGCCTGCCTGTACCACTCACCTTGTATTTGCAAACTCCCCTCTCTCTCGCGACTGGAAAATCTAGGGGTGCTCTACCGCTGAGCTATATCTATCTCCGGCCCTCCTGAACACTTTATATTTTGAGACGGGGTCTCTTTACATTGCTCACTTGGGGCAGGAACTTGCAGATCTCTTCAAGTCCAGCCTGGACTACTCACTGAGACTGTCTCAAAATTTTATTTATTTATTTATTTATTTATTTATTTATTTATTTATTTATTTAGGGGCTGTTAGGGATGGAATTTAGGGCCTTGCACTTGCCAGGCAAGTAAGTGCTCTATCACTGCACTAAGTCCCCAGCTCCGCTTTCTCAAAATTTTAAAAAGAGCCCTTTTTCAGGGTTAGGAATGCAGCTCAGAACAGGGTCTTATTAAATTCTTCAGGTTGTGATACTTCCGCCTCCTGCTCCCGGAGTGGCGATTACAGGAGTGCAGCTCCATACCCAGCTTGCATTTGTTCTTCATCTTCCATTTGTTTTTGGACTTTATTATGGGCATGTCATCTAGCACGTCGCTCTGTGGAAGCCAGTTTTGAACAAAGTGGCCCTGCACTGTTGGTCTCCAAGAAGCAGAGGTCCAGGGCGGTCTGCCTGTTTACCTCCAGGCAGAGTTGTACCTGTCTGAGCAGGCAGGGAGGGTTTTCTCCTCCTTCCCATGAAATGATGGCTTTGGCCCACCAAGCCCCCAGACGTGCTCGACCCAGTCTCCTGCATCTCCTGCTGCACCCAGTGGGCTGTCTCTATCCCTGTAGGCCCGTGGGCGGCAGACCTGAGTGACCTGTGGCCATGCTGGGCATGGTGCCCTGATGTCCACTCCATTCTTCTCCATGGCTTTCCTGGTCTCTATTCTGCTTTTCCTCTTTGCTCTGTCCACATCAGGACACAGTGTACTGCCAGCATCGGGTGAGTGCTGCCATGTGGGCTCCGGGAAGACATGTCCTTGCATGACGGGCAGTCTGTGATGTGACCCAGTGCCCAGAAAGGGCCTTCCGTGCCAAAGCCTGGTTTTGCTGTCTCTTGATCCCCGCCAGGAGTAGTTTTCTTTGGGCTGTTCTTTATTTTTTTTGCTGTGTTCTCCTGTGGGTATTTCTCAGGTGCTCTGTCGCTTTTGTTGGCTGTTCAGGTCTCCAAGTTTGGCCTCTCTGGCCCAATCATGATGTTGTGAGGAGAAGGGCCATGTCCAGGCTGCTGCGAGAGTGGTGGGATGTGCAAGGGTGCTGTGGGGAAGATGACCCCAGACTCTATACCATCCTGCCTCTTTGCTTGTCAGCTCTGTGACCTTGGACAGGTTCCTTAGTTCTCTGCACCTTAGTTTTCTCATTAGTGAAGAGTGAATAAAGCTAGGTTCATCTTGGACTCTTTTGAGGTGTTACCAAGATATGGAAGGTACGCTGGACCCTGCCTGATACTTAGAAGGAGTTCAATATTTTTAAAAATCCCCTCTCATTTAGCACTCTTCTAAAACACTCTTACAAATTTCTTTCGTGTCATCTTTTCCGTCATTTTAATTGCTGCATGATGTGCTTCTGTCCAGTGGATGCTCTGTCTTTTGCCAGAGCGTTTCCCCTATTGCTGGATATTTCGGTTATTTCCACATTTTTGTTATTATAAGCAGTGTGACCAGAATCGTCTTTATGCAGGTGCCTCTTTATTTTTGTTCCTATTCTGAATTCATTCTCTTGGGCTAATTTCCGGGAGTGGAGTTACTGGGTCAAAGAGCATGGATTGTGTGTGTGGGGAGGGGGCTTGCTAAACTGTTTTCTCTTGTATGCCTTTTCAGTGATGATGATCTTAAGGATTGTACTCCTGGATAGGTATCATATATATATATATATCTATGTATGTATATATATGTGTGTGTATGTGTATGTATATGATTTGATACCTAGCACTGAAAATATGCATATATACCTATACATATGTGTGTGTATGTGTATGTATATGAAATATATACTTTTTATAATCCTGTTTGGTCTTTATGCCTTTCTTTTTCCTTCCCAGCTCCCTCCTCTATTTTAAAAAATTTTTGGCCTTGTTAGTCATTCTTCATCCTGCCTTTGCTATTTCTTTCTTTCTCCTGTCTGTCAATCATTGGGCAATTATTTACTGAGCCTCTGCTACATGCAAGGCACTGTTTTAGGCAGCAGGCAAAGAGCAGTGAGGACAGAGCCAGTCCCTTAGTGGAAAGAGAAAGATAAGCCAGCGTGCAGAGAGAGGTGGTGTGAAACAGAACAGCTGGGCAGGGGTTGAGAGCGGTGCGGGGGCCAGAGGTCACCCCTTCAGCTGGGATAGTTGGGATAGGCCTCCTTCCCAGAGAGCCTGGAGACAGATATAAGCTTGGTGCCTTCAAGGACCAGAAAGGCACCTGGGACATGGTGAGAACAGGAGTGTGTATGTGTCATCACCCCCGTCCCCCACAGTGGTGTGCCAGGTGCTGTTCTGGAGTAGAGGCATGCACAAGAGGTGTATTGTGCTCTAGAAACTCAGCCTCGCCGGGGAGTCTGTGGATGAGTAAACCCATAGAAGGTGCTGTGAGGTGTGAAGACACGGCTGACTCATCTCTGCACTGAGGTGTGCGGGGACTTGGGAACTGCACTCTGGGCTGCCAGCCTCACTGGTAATGTGGTGACTGGAACTCAGTTCTCTGATGTAAGCTCTGGCAGTCCCAGCACAGCTTGTGGGCACCCTGGACCTGGGCCAGGGCAGGGGGCTAGGGAACTGAGGTTGCCAACTCAGATGTGGGTTTGCTGAGCCTCGGTGTGTCTGGCACTCACTTATGGGAAACACGCCTGAGAAGTAGATGTGGGAAACCCCCTTCCCTCTTCCTGAGCTGCTTTGTGCTGCCCAGCTCTTGCCTGACTGAGGAGACTGTTCTGTGGCTCTTGGTAGGAATATAGGCATGGGGACATTGTGCTTTCCATGGCTTCCTTAGGGTGGGCAGAGGGAGCATGATGTCTGAGTGGATACTTGAAGATGCTTCTGGAATGGCGTAGGATATATTCAGCTGGCGAAGTATGGGCCTTGTGGCAGTTGCAGGAGATGGGCCTCATGGAAGATGTTGGCCGCCGTTTTGGAAGGGTGCATAAGCTACAGGGCTCTCTGATGCCCTTGAGTTAGGGGCCAGCTTTGGCTGGAGTTAACCACCTTCCTGGGTCCCTTGCATATGAGCTTTTTCTAAGGGAAGGGAAGGCCAACTCCAGGGAATAGAATAAATGGGGGTCCCTATCCCTTCTTTCCACACTTATGACTATCCTGAGGCAGATCTGATCAGTTTCAACATAGCAAGCCTGTTATAGTAGTTCTCTCAGTACACTCCTCAGTAATGATAGCTTTATAAGCCTACTTTATGGATGAGGAAATAAGGCCCAAGGTGGAACAGGTGTTGGAAACTAAAATTATCTGAATCAACATTTGTGTTTTACATGGCACCCCTTAGAAATCGACTTGACTTTGGGTCTTTTCTGGGACAGAAGGAGGTCAGAAAAGGGTTTGTTATGTCAGAAAAGTAGTGCTGTGTGGAACAGGGTTTGAAAATCTTTCCATTTTCTTACTCTTCGAAGGGATGTACTTCAGAGCTGCCAATAGGACAAAATAGCAGAGTACTAGAACCTGAATTAGCAGCAAAAGGAGGCAAAGCAAGAGGTGGATGGTTCCTGGTCGAGGGGGAAGCTTGGGAGAGGCATCCTTGAGGGGGAGGCCTTTCAGAGGCTTTTATCTGATTGCACAGAACATTTTCATTTCAAAGAGTCTTGCTTCTGCTTTGCAGCTTTCTGGTCTGAAAGGCAGTAGTCACTGGTACTTGGATGGAGATGACCAGTAGGCACGGTCGGTCGAGCGTTAGAGGTTGGTGGTCAGTTTTAGGAGAAAGGAGGTGACAAGTCCCTGGGGAGATTCCTGTTGGTGGCCTTGGCCCCTGGCTAAGGGGATGGAGCAAAGCCAAGGAAGACTTCATCAGCAAATGGAAACTCGTGCTTTTAGGGGACAGGAAACTTCTTCTGCGTGGCTGGCCTGGTGGTTCGTGAGGAGAGGTGAGCATTTGAGACAAAGCACTGGGCTACTCTCACAACTGTATCTTTGACAATTGTGAGTTTTAGAAGTATTTAAGGCCTGGGACGGGGGGACCAAAAGCCAAAGACACCACTTGCAATATCTGTGTGCAGATAGCCATGTGCGCTGCAATTATCATGTGACTGATGGAAATGCGATCACTTGTACACTGTCCTCCCACCTGTGACTCCTCAACTGGAGGAGGCTTTTGACTATTCTTAGAAAATGATTTAGGTGGCCTCCAGTGACCAGACCTTGTCTTGGGCATCTATTACCCTAAACTAAATTTCCGGTCCTGCTCCGTTTGGTTGAAGCAGTTTCCTGGTCTGGCAGGATTTGTTTTCTTGGCACCTTGCTCGTCAAAACTCTAGTCACACTAGTGACAGCAAACTGGCCCCGTCACTCTGTGGTTGCCAAATCAGGTTCTGCTTGGGTTCTGAAAGTCAGACCCGCTTCTCTCCTGGGGCCTGCTGCCTGACCTCACTGTCCCTGCCACCTCTTCCTCCTTTTCTGGATTGCAAGATGGGTCCTTCGCCACTTTCCAGAAAGCTCTGCTGGTCCACGGGCCACTTGTCTTTGGATGTAAGCCATCGAGGTGACAGCATCGTCACTCAGTGAGCATGTGGATGCTGGCACTTTGCAGCCAGAGATCAAATCCCACTCGCTTCTAGGCTATCTGTGTGCCTTTGGGCAAGTTGCTTAACCTGTCTGGGCAATAGTTTCCTCATCGATGAAACGGGGATTGTAATAAGGTTGTTGTTCATAGTAAGTGAGAGGAGTTGTGTGAAGCACAATGGCTGGCACAGAATAAGAATATACTTATATTGTAGTATTGCTATTTGTTTTCTCAGTCAGTATTTAATTAGCACCCCTCTCGGACGGGGCACCAGTCTGAGTCTGGCGGAATCACAGTCAGCCTGATGGCCAAAAATGTAAGCTTTGTAGGACTTCCGCTGTGGTGCTGTGAGGAGACATTTACAATAAATGAGTAAGTAAAGTATGTTGCCTACTAAAGGAAGAGCTGGAGGAATGCATGTGCAGGAGCCTGAGGGTGTTTAGCCTGGGTTGTGGGGGGCCCATGAGGGGCACCAGCTGTCACTCAGGTGCCCACCTGCACTCCTAAGACCCCCAGCCTGGGGAGAGGGAGGGAAGAGGAGTAACAAGGAAAGCTCTCTGGGCCTCTCATGGCCCTTTCAGTGGGCCTTGCCCCGTCCAGTAAAATCTAAAATGGATTTTGAATCTTGGCCTTTGTTTCCTATTAAAAAATGGAGTTCGAGGTCACAACTCTAACCTACTGTGAAAAGCCTGGCTCCTGACTCACATAAAGTGCACTTTCTAGTCATGTGGGCAAGTGGCAGAGCTCTGGCCTGGGGCAGCCCGTGACTCCGTCACCCACTAAGAGCGTCATGTGGGTGAACCACACGTACTCATTCTGTGAGCATTTATTGAGCACCCAGCATAGCAGATCATGCCTGTACCCTCCTGGTGTTCTCATCTGTAAATCGAGGACATTACGTTCCTTTTGATCCTGCTTATCCCTCCAAGGGAGTTTATCCTAAGACAGTAACTCAGTAGAAAAGAAGAATTTATAAGGATATTTACATTATCTGTAATACAGAAAAAAGGAAAGTAAGGAGCTGGGGATGGTGATGCATACCTGTAATCCTAGTGATCCAAGAGGCTGAGGCAGGAGGATTACGAGATCAAGCCCAGCCTGGGCTACTTAGCAAGACCCTGTCGCAAAATAAAAAATAAAAAGAGCTGGGGATGTAATTCAGTGGTAGAGTGCTTGCCCAGTATGTGGGGAGCCCTGCACTTGGTCTTTGGTGTGGCAAAACCAAGGTCTGGTTGAACTTGTAATGGCCTGGCTCTGGATGGATGGGTTATTGTGCACACAGATGCTAATTACAAAGGCTGGGGAAGAACATGACTGTATTTATGAAACTACATTAGGTGAAAATAAACATACAGAAGGCAGAGTTGCTTGCATGCAGCATTTGTAGTTATGTCAATCAGTAAAAATATGTATGTGGAAGGAAAAAACTGGAAGTGAGATGAGTTGGGTGGGGTCTGTTTTCCTTCTGGAAAAACTCTTTTATTGTCACTATAATTTCATTTATTTGTTAAAGTAATTAATGAGCCTGTGAATGTCTACCAGACTTCGAGCACGTGACCGTGACAGTGGCTGGAGCCACACTCTGCGCCTGCTGAGTCCTGCCTTCCTCGGTGCTCATGGATCGGAGGCTGAGGATGCTGCCCAGACGTGGGCTGTCAGGAGCAGAGTGGAGACTGAGGCCTGCAGAGTCTCCCCTGGGCACTCAGGCCTTGGTCAAGCCAATACCAGCTTCTGTGGAAGAGCAGGGACTTTTCCAGGCCACTGCTGATCTTTCTAGGAAGTGTCCTGTGGGAGCAGAGCTGGCCTGGCACGGAGAGGGCTCCTCGAGTTTCGCTCTTCCCACTTGAGTGGCACTGGGTGCCAGCAGTGTCAGGATCTGCTTCCAAGGGGCCCCGGCCTTCAGACCTCTTTGGGCTGGTCTCCCAGGTGCCAGCACGCCGAGGGAAAACATCGCCACGCCATGGCCCCAGAAGCCCGCGGTTGGCTGGCCACCTACTTCTGGTTCTTGCTACCCACATGGAGCAATGGTGGTGTCAGTGAGGACATTTGTAGCTATGGCACTTAGGGACTGCTCTCTGCGTTCAGAATACTGTAGCCCAGCAGTCTTTCTGGCTGCCCCAGTCACATGGAGAGTACAATTCTCATTTCTGTGCAGGAGGCAACCGAGGAGTTAGCTTGTGTTAGCCAGGAGTGAGCCAGGGAAATGAGTTAGCCTCCTGAGGGCACACCAGTGGTGACAGGCCAAGACCACATCAGGGTGGCTGATCTGGGTCACTGCATGCTGGATGGACTGTGCAGCTTTGACTGCACAGGGAGACCACAACCCTCAGGACTCCTCCCTGCCTCCCACTCCCATCCCTGCCAGGATATCATTGCAGCCACACCGTTTGCCACACCAATGGCTTCAGGGACCGCCTCTTGTCCTCCACAGAGGGTGACTAAAGCCCTTTTGCAGTAAGGAAGGATTTCCTCTCTCTTAAGGGCAAAGACTGTGTTGTGACCTTTTTATCCAGAAGTTTCAGGGTCTGGTACAGTGCTTGGCGCATAGTACTGAGGAATTGATCAGGGTTTTGGGACATGTAAGGCAATCCTGGTGACATGCCTAGAAAAGTAGCATGAATCAAAGCAAACGGCTAAGTTAGTACTGGCTTAGGGTTATGACCTCAGGGATCAGGCAGCCTGGTTTTGAATCAGGCCTGGACCTGGACTCTTTCTAACCTTATTGAGTTATTTTATTTTCTGGCTCCCTATCTATAAAGCAGGGACAATCACGGTACCTACCAGTTAGACTATTAAGAGTAAACGTGTGAAGTTTGTACACAGTAAGCACTTGGTAAACGTGAGTTGTCATTTACTGTTATGTACTGTTGTCATCACGCATCAGGGTAATTGGAGTGGGACTTCTAGGGAGAATTCCAGCTCCCAGGGCGGGTTCTTATCCTGCCTGTGGTTTCCGGATTCAGACCTGCTGCCACGGATATCCCTGCCTTTTCTCCACCCCATCACAGGTAGACCCAGGCCTGAGTCCCAGCTCTGTCACTTTGTGACCCTGAGCAGGTCCCCTCACCTTCTGGTGGCCCATTTCCTAATCTGAGCAATGAGAATGCTCACCTCTGGGATTGTGAGATGGCCCCTGGCATATCACAGGCCCTTGTAGATGTCTTCTCTTATCGTGGAAGGCTGCCCGGCCTGCGTAAGTCCCCAGGGCTTTATCAGCAGGAGGGCACCAGTGGTGCCCTCTCCCTGCTTGTCTTTGCTTTTCCTTTTACTGTGGTCTGAGGCAGGTAGCAAAAGTGTCTCCTTGTATAAATGACAGGGACAGGCTCTTCTGACCCACCCTGGGCCCTGCCTGCTTTCCCTGTGCACTCACCCGTCTCCTTTCTTCCCTTCAGGCACACAGGACACAAATGACAGGCTTGTGGGCTGTGATTGACGCTTCCCTTGAGGCCTCAGAGGGTGAGGCGGGCCTTGGTTGGAAGGAGGAAGGGCTTTGGTGGAAGAGGAAGAAATTGCAAGCAGAAATCCAGTCGGAATCCACACGAGGTTATCCCCGAGGCCTCTGTGGGCACAGGTGCCGTGAGACCCCTGCTTAGGGATGGGAATGCTGACTGATAGAGGGGCAGCTGTAGCACACAGCCATGAGGGACATCCTGAGCTGCTGGGCCATCTGGCCCGGGTGATGTTCTCCGCGGTGCATGTACACGCCTGTGTGTGGCTATGTCTGAAAGTAGGTTGGAGTTCTTGGTAAAGTTCAGAGAATGATTGAATGGTAAGGGGGTCTTTTAAAATATTGTCAGCTGATGTCCAGCATGTGCTGAGAACCAGTGACTCCCTTTCCATTTAGGGTAAAAGCCAAAGTTAAGACTAGTTTCTGTCTTCCTGGTTGCTCATTCTGCCCCAGTCCTGCTGGCCTTCCTTCCTGTTCCCACCTGGGCGCCTTTGTCCCCGGTGGAGTGCTCTTCACTGGTGCCCAGGGTCATAGCTATGTCCCCTCCTCAGGACTTGGCTGAAATGTCACCTGGATGCTTCCTTGCCTTCCCCACACACCTGGCAGCTGTCCTGCCACCCAGCTTCCTCTCCCTACGTCCCCCACGCCCCTGTTCATCGCCTGCCTCCCTCCATAGGATGCAGCCCCTCTGTAAGCGTAGAGATTTATCTCTCACTCTGACTGGCCTCAGCACTGAATCACTGCAGACTCTTCCATAGTATTCAAATGAGTGAAAAAAAAAAAAAGCGAACTTAGGAAGGAAACTGCCAACGCCTTGTACAGTTTGGCTGTCAGAGCCTAGTAGGATCCATTGAGTAATTTTCCAATTTTGGAGAATTGGAGTCATTGTAGCACCAGGCAAGCCTTCTTGTGGGTCTGGGCGAGACCTGCTTCTTTTTGTAGTTGAATGCACATGTGCTGGTGTTGGCCAGGATAATGCTGGGTGTGTCCTAGGCTTCTGTGATTAAGATTGCAAGAACACTTTGTCAATTTACAAAACAAAATGACTTTTGACTGAATTTATCACATCTAACTATTGTTATTGTTGACATTATTGGCTTCTCTTTTTAGTCAAGTATATCATAAACATTAGATCAGATACCTGGTCAGAGTCCTATAAATTGAGATACTCAGTTTTTTAAAAAATCCAATTGGAGGAGGTGGAGATTTAGCTCAGTGGTAGAGTGCTTTGAAGGCCCTGAGTTCGATCCTCAGCACTCCCTCCAACAAAATTCCAACTAATTTTTTTTCCCTTTTAAACTAGAAATTCTATTTTTGGGTCTTTAGTGCAGTTCTCATGAATTTCGTATTTCACTTACTGCCCGAGTTGTCTCTTGGCCTGCTGAGTTGGGTGGCTGTAGATGCAGGTCTGCCATGAACTGGTTTTGTCACCCAGCTTCCTTGAGCCTCAGTTTCCTTATTTGTGGAAGCAAACTGAAGGAACTGGACTGACTTCCTCTGTGATGCCTTTTAAGTCTATAATCCTGTCTCTCATGGGCCAAACTAATGGCAGTTTAAGTTCCTAGCACACATGTACCAGATGTTAGCAATAAGGCAAGTGTGCTGCATGTTTGTTGGAGGCTGTCACTGTGGCCCTCGCTCATAGGTCAGCCTTGTGCTCTCCTGTTCTGCCTTCTTGGTGTCCTGGTAATCCCCAGCACAGGTACCAGGACCACCAGTGTTTGTATAGCCCTCTCCGTCCCGTGGAGCCCATCTAGACTGGGCTCTTCTTCCTTCTCCTGGCTCACCAGAACTGCAGATTTTACTGCCAGAATCTAAGTCTAGTGACTTTGGGCTCTGGAGGTGGTTTAGTTGGAATCCTGAGTGAGATCGTATTGGTTGTGTGCATTGATTGGATTCCTTACATTGAACCTCAGCTTTCTCATGCATCAAACGGGGTCAGTAATTTCTCTCAGAATGGTTTTGAGGGTTAAATGTGACACTACATGCAAACTGCTCAGAAAAAAGCATAAATGTTGTTGCTGGTGATGATAATAAAGAAGAGCTATAGTGATGTGGAGGTAAAGGATGTGTCTGTCTCCAAAAGCTGAAAGGAAATCTGCAATTAGAAAACTGTGTTTTGAATTTAAAAGATCTAGAGTTAATAAAGTGCCATTTGGCTACAAAGCAGGCGAATTGTTACACTGGTTTCCAGGGAAACCTGGGGGAAGCCAGTGTTGGGTTGTGCTAGATCAGTGATGGTGAACCTATGGCATATGTATTATTGTGTTTTTCTTTTAAGACAAAAGATGTTAATGTAGAGTTGTTTTTTCTAAACTAAAACCTTAGTATTCAGATTTAATCACAGTGTTGGCACTTGACGATAACTAAGTGGCTTTTGGGTTGCAGTTTGGCACTCAGTCTTTCTAAAAGGTTTGCCACCTCCATGCTAGATAGATGCCTCAGTGTATGTGTGATCATAGGAGGAAGGCTCACCTTACTGGGTAGACTTGGGCCTACCAGTCCATCATGGGACTTAGAGTAGAAGCCAAAGTTGAGGTTCTGCTAGAATAGCAAAGGAAAACCTATCTTTCTGGGAGTTGCTTAGGCAGAGAGCAGGCCTTTGGAGTTGTCTTTGCTGGTGAATGCTGCAGGCCTGAGGAACCTATTATTTATATCCAGGTACGAGTTACAAGTTCAATAGTCATGTGAGTGTAGGCTGTCAGGATTTGTTTCAAGGACCAACCAGAATTTTAAGAGAGTTTGGACACAAGGGTGTTCATTGTAGCATTATTCATACCGAAGAAGAACTGCAGGTAATTTATAGATCTAGTATCATAAACATACAAGCTTGGTATATTGCATTGGTATAACTGAGCATATTTAGACCTTTGACTGTTAAAAACACCAAAAACTGCTGCAGTGAATTACTACTTGAGGACTGGTGATAAAGCTTAATGGTAGAGTGCATGCTTAGCACATAGGAAGCCCCACGTTCACTCTAGTACAATGAACAAAAACTACTTGAAGTGATCATGGTATACTACTAAGACAAAAAACAGGTTGCCAAATAGTATGTGTCCAGTAAACTATTATTTTTGTCCCAGTTATAAAGTTTTAACCATTTTATTGCCTGGTCTTTGTTCCCAACTCAATGCAAATATCTGCTCATGTGTTATGGCTTGAGTATAGAGATCAAAAAATGAACTTTTTTGATATGTGAACTAGGAACTTGAGAATGATGAGGAAGAGAATGAAAAATTCACAGAGCAACTCGTTGACAGGTTTTTTTGAAGTGAAATTATGTATTCTTAAAAATAAAACAGGGAAAGAGAACGTTAGATCCTATCAGCTCAGTAGTGAGTGATATAATAACAGACAGGCGCTCTTCCTCTGCGACTTTACATGTCATTTCTTTCTGAGCTCACCGAACTGATTTTCTGTGCTGGGTGAAACCCTTCTCTGGGGAGCTGTTCGCAGAGGCCAGAGGCATGGAACACAGTTTGGTGTGCTGCCCAAACCCCTCAGCGCCCACGCCCTCGGACCCAGCTGTGTGAACATTGGCTGTTGACAGCTCACGGCTGAGTCCTTCCTCGGGGGTCTTCAGCTGAAGGGAGCGTCCCTCCCCACCCAGAGACTAGCATACAAAGCGGCCCCTCATTGAAACAACTCTGAGGGGTCTTTCTAGCTCTAGAGGTTGGAGAGGGGGGCGCCTCTGTTGGAACTGGGTCCTAGCCCGGCTGCCCCTCTGCGCGCCCTGTTCAGGAAGCCTCCTGCAGGCAGGCCTCTGTCTTGGAGCCTGCTTCTTGAGAAACCTGCCTCAGACACTGTTTTGAGGTGAGTAGGTTGTGGCAGAGAAGCCCTGGTGCTTTGGCCATCCTCAAGAAGGGAGATGGCAGTCCGGAGTCTCTGTGCCCTCTCACCCATCCTTTGATTCTTGGGGTCTTCAGTAAACACAATGGGCTGCAGACTTGTGTGAGGGCTCAGTAAATCTGCTCACCCCTCCTCCACCTACGCCCGCTGACCATGGCTGTGTCTGGAGGCCGGCCCTGTGACTGCCAGAAGCCTGCCCTCCAAGAGCCTCCCTGTGCTGCTGCTGAGACCCACATCTGGGGCCACCCTTTGCATGGAGCTGTCCGTGCACTGGGCTTCTCTACCCGCCAGCTCTTGAAATGTCACCATACCAGCTGGCTGTTGCTGAGCAGGCAGATGGAGGACAGTTGCTTCTTTAGCCTTGGTGAGGGGCCACTCTCGACACCTGCAGGATGTAGTTACACACTGTGCCTGCCTCCTGCTTGGGCTGCCCATCCTCACCTGTAGGATCTCTGGCCGTAGCCACGTGAAGGAACTGTGCTCCTTCATCTTTTGAAGCCCCCTCTCCTGTGGTGCCTGTAATTCTTCCTGTCTCACTGGATGACCCTGCTCATCTGTTTCCTTTCTGTTTCCCGTCCTGTCTTCTCTCAGTAGGGAGTGTGCTGGGCCTGGGCCCTGCGCACCTTGTCTCTGAGACTTCCCCTGTCTTTGTTTCTTTGTGGCCCCCTGCCCTGTGAACCATGGAAACCTCTCTCCGCGGCCTTGCCTTACTGCTTGGTGTGTCCTTCCTAGTACACAGCCACCTCCTGACTTGCTGGTGTGGGTTTGAGAGTGGGTCTTGCGCTGTGTGTACAGGCTGACCTTGAACTCACAGTCCTCTTGCCTCAGCCTCAAAAGTGCTGGGGTCATGGGTGTGTACCACCACACCCAGCCCAGACTTGCTCTTGCATACCTCTTAGTGAAGAAATTTCTACCCTGCGCTCCCCGTCTAGGTATTTTCACCTACAAATTATGTGCACGTACTGCTGTACTACTACATCGTGTCCATTGTAATAGTACATTTTAAAAAACAGGCATGTAAAGGATGACGTAAGGGAGGTTCTGTCTTCTTCGTGAAGTCCCATTGAAGTCCTCTGCATGGGAACTCCTAGATCAAGAGCTCTCTGTGCTTGTGGGAGTTGAGATTCTGTCTCCGTGATGTCTTCCACCAGGTGCGGACGAGGCAGACTTTGCTTCGTGTTGAGAAGTTAGGGTTTGGGTGAAAGACATGGGCTGGGAAGCAGGCAGGTCAGGGAGGGTCCTGTGGTCTTGGTCTGTTCCAATGTTGAAGGCCCCCGGGCAAGCCAACCTCCAGCAGGATTCTGCCTTGTTAACACATTTCAGAGGGAGATAATAATAACAATTATCATGCTGTGAGTTCAAGGCCAGCCTCTTCTACTTAGTGAACTCAAGATCTGCCTGAACTACAAAGTAAGATCTTGTCTTAAAAAAAAAAAAAGCCCCACAAAAACAATACTTGTAAATTAATTAGGAAACATAAACTGAGCATTTAGCGTATGTCAGGTACCCCAGCATGTATAGGAGGTGCAGAGGGACCTCATTTCCAGGAGCCCTGACAACCCATCCCCCCAGGAGAAGTTGAGCAGCAGCTGTGTGGCTTCTACTGGTAGGACGGGGAGGTACTTGTGAGCTGGGCAGGCTGGTGAGTGAGGCGGGATGGGCAGGGATGCTTCCCGAGGACCTGGTGCTACATCTGAACCTCGAACCTTCCCAGTCAGAAGACACGGAGGATGTACCTGGCAGAGGGTGAGTGGGTATCTGGGGAGCTGCATAGTGCTTATTGAGGCCGTGGTATTGTACAGGAGTGGTCCCTCATCTGTAAGGTATGTCTCGAAACTCTTTCAAGAAGGTTATATGAATGGGTCCCTTTAACAGTGCTCCCCTTCCTGTGGGATGTGGGGATGGACTGTCACCCTGCTTTTACAGTGGAGGAGACATCCAGTGAGGATCAGGGAATTTCCCAAAACCGGCCAGTGGCAGAGCCTGCCCCGCCCGCTTCCCTAGCCTGGCAGTGCTGCCTCTGCCTACAGGAGGCTCCCCTGAGTCCGCGGGCCACCATGGAGGCTGTCTGTCAGTCAGTGGCAGTGAGCTTGTTCTCCTGGCCTGTTCTCCTTTCAAACCAAGTCGTCTTCTCTCAGACTGTGATCTTGGTGTGGCTCAACATGTGAGCTGACTGTTTCCAGGGCCCTTGGTTGAGCTGTACCGGTGGGCAGGTGGTGTGGATGGATGTCAGCTCTGGCTTTGTGTGAAGCCCGTGGGAACTCTGCCCTGGCTCTGCTGTCCGCCTGGCTGGTGTGGTCCAGAGGTCCCTGTTTAGAGGTTCAGGTAGACTTCAGAGTCAAGGAGCAGGATGTCAACCCCCCTCAGCCAGAGTGATTTGAGAGGAGGCCCAGCCCTCTGCAGAGGGGAAGCGCGCCTTATAGACAGGGCTGTGTCTTGCATAATGGGTGGGAGCAGGCTTTGGAACCAGACAAGTCTTAGTTTGCCATTTGCCAGCTCTGAAACCTTGGAACAGGTACTTAACCCTTTGGAAAATGGGATGGTAACAGATCCTCCAGACGGGTCTGCTGGGAAGACTAAGGAGGTACAGAGTGCCGAGAGCCGCAGTCCTGGTGTACATTAAGCTGTCTAGTACCTGGTCTCCAGAAGTTAGTGTTTCTCATTATTCTTGGAGCGCCCACTGTGCCTGGAGGTAGTGTTTGTTGAAAACAATATCTGAACTCAGGTGTGTTAGTCTTTGTTAAATAGGAAGTATTAGGATTCTAATTAAATTGTTTCTGGCCACCAATAAATAAAGCAGGCAGAGGAGATTTTACTGCAGGGAAGAACATCCTGTTTTCTTAATTCCCCAGCTCCAAGGTTTTATGAGTCTTCTGCACAGCCCTTCAAGGATTTTCCTCAGTGTCAGCACACTGACAAGGGTGGTATTTAACAAGGGTGGTTTGGCTCTAGATGCCCACCTGCTGGCTTGGGTCTGGGATCTGGTGCCTGCTGCTGGCATGAAGCATCCGGGTGAGTGGTTCCCTGCCCCACAGTGTGGTTATGACTGTGAAGTGGTCATCTGTGGGTTTGCTGGCCAGCGGTTTGCCAGAGGATCCCTGCTGAGGACACGGAGTGGCCAGGCATGCAGGCTGACCTTGCTGCAGCGTCAGGGGGGTAGGCAGGAATGTGGAGCCGGCTCTGTGCTCACAGGCGGAAGGCACCAGCCCACCTGGAACTCGTGGGCCCCTCCCCCGGTTCTCCCTGCTCTGTCTGTGATTGCAGTTGAACCAGGGGCCGCAGGAGGGTTTGACCAGGCCTGGCAAGCCATCGTTTGTTTCAGCAGCCTGACAGGCACTGGTGGAGAGAGCTGGAGGCAGGAAACACTGTCCTGCCCGCTGGAGACTTGGGTGGTTCTTTTTCACATCCACCACTCATGTACTCTGTGACCTTGATGGGGCGCTCAGACTCTGAAGCTGCATCTGCTTCAGCTGTAAAATGGGGACACTGCCCGCTGCGGTACTTTCTCGATCTATGATGCTGAAACACCCTAGAGAATTGCCAGCTATTGGTTTATTGTTGGTTTTTTCCCTGAGGCAATCCACGCATGTGGTAAAAGACATTGGATAGTTGTAAAAGGGTGGAGAGTAAAAGAAGAAGCTGCCATCCTACCCCATCCTCCTGTCTTCCATTTTCCCTTCTTAAAGGCATTCGCAACAAGATTTAGAGATTTTCTGTGCATATACACCCACAATTGTGCATATGGGTTCCCACTTTTAAAATTTTAAAATTGTGTGGACTGGGAATTTAGCTCAGTGGTTAGAGTGCTTGTCTTGCAAGCACAAGGCCCTGAGTTCAATCCCTAGCACCAAAAAAAAAAAAAAAATTTTTTTTTAAATTGTGAAAAACGCATTCAAAAACATGTAATCCTGGCTACTCAGGAGGCTGAGGCAGGGGGGTCGCTTGAGTTAGCCTGGGCACATGTACAGTTTAAAGGATGCTACACTGAGCATTGCGTGCCCACTTCTCAGGTTAAGAAACAGAATCTTCCCAGTTCCTAGATACCATCCGTGTTCCCCCCCCCCTTTCTAATAGGAACGTGCTGTTTATGTTCTTCTGTGCTTTTCTTCCTTTTCTTTTTTTTTGACTTATAGCTAAAGAGTTCGCTCACATGTATCTCCCCCAGACCCCCCAGGATTGAGGATCAAACTCTGGGGCTCTCTGCTGTATATCACCAGCCTTTTTCATTTTTTAATTTTGAGAGGGAGTTTTGCTAACTCGCTGAGGCTGACCTCAAACTTTTGATCCTCTTGTCTCAGCCTGTAGCTGGGATTACAGGCATATGTCCCTATAGCCGGCATGTCTTATTCTTTTTAATAGCGCCATAACATTTCTTCTACATGGATGTGCCATTATTAGTAGCAGTATTTTATTTTTTAAAAGCCATTCCCTCTTGGATTTTTAGGGTGTTTCCAGTTGTTTGTTACTACCAAAAATACTGTAATAATTTTTCTGGCTTCCAGGGACTGACATTGATCAAAATGTGCTGTAAGAGGTCCTATTGCATCAGCCTCTCTGATCTGTCAGTTTTTTCCAGAACGTGCAAACACTCAGGGCAGAGAAGCCCTGGTGATTCTGGCCTCCTCACACATGATGTCCTCTGCATTCTACATGCGCCTTGTGGGTGCGAGCCTCTCCTGGCTGGTGGTAACCACCCCCCCGCCCCCGATGCTCCTGGGCCTGGCTGTGGGATCCCCAGCTGGACCTTGAATTGGGTTCTCCTGCACAGGCTGTGCTGATGGGAACTCAGCTGCAGGCTGTGCTCCACGAAGAAAAGTGCCTTTTCATTATGCAACCTCCCTGTGAGGGTCCGGATCTGCTCTTCTGCTTTTCTTTATCTTTTGAGGAGCATGTGGCAGGAGGGCTGGTTTAGGGGTTCAAGCTCAGGGCACTTGAGTTTTTGAGATGAACCCCCTTATTTTCCCTTTTCTGCTTCATCTGTCTCTTCCTCGTTACCTCTTTGCCCTTTCTCCTTTTGTTCTTTCTTCATCTGTGCTGTAGATGGTAACTCTTGGTAACCTGGCTGATTCTTCCATCCCCATGAGCAGAAATTCTTCCCCTTCTTTCCTTCTTTTGCAGGTCTGAAGGCGAATAGTGCCCAGTGTGCAGCTGTAGGGTGGTGGAGCTCTAGGCAGCTGTCAGGAAACCGGGATGTGGGGCGTGGTCCCGCCTCTCCCGTCTCCCGTGGGCTGGCTGAGTGCTACAGGCTGCTCCTTCCTCTTATTCAGTGTATGAGGCTGTGAAGTGGAGGACAGATGTGCCTGGGAGGAGGTCGAGAAGGGTCGTCAACAGGAGTCATGGCCTTTGTGTCTGGGAGGAAGACAGTGTTCCCTTAGTTCAGCAGTCTGGGTAGAAAAGGGCCACCGAGAAACTGGTTACCTAAAATTGGTTTGAAGAGGCCAACTGAGACCTGGAAGCGTGTGTCGTGTGTGTGTGTCTGTGTGTCTGTCTGTGTGTGTGTCTGTCTATGTACTGGAAGGTGGTCAGCTCCTGGGCGAGTCAGGGGACTCAGGCATCACATTGCCAGGATCCACATGACTCCATTTCTTAGGAGCAGCTAAGGAGACCTTGCAGAATTACTACTCTAATTCCCCATTTCTGCATTTGTAAAGTGAGGCTGTTGAGAGGATCCACTGAGATTTTCCCTGTAAGGCGTTAAGTACACACTAAGTGCTGCATAAATGCTAGCTAGCCATTATTAATGTCTTTTAGGAGGTCTTACTGACATTTTCTGTAAAAGATCATAACAGACTAGCTTATGCATTATGGAAAATAAGGTTGTATTGTGAAATGAATAGAAAAGGTTATGTGGAAATAAGAATTTTGTTCTCTGCATTGTTAAAATCACAAGTGACAGAAGCCTTAGTATTCATTCAGCTCTTTTCAAACACTGTAGCCAGAGCAGTTCTCTTTCTGGCCCAAGTGAAATCTCCTGTCCAGAGCATGTCGGGGAATGAAGCGGGGGCTGCAGTGGCTGGAAGGGCGGCTGGGAGTGCAGAATGGGGGCAGGAGCCTCCCTGAGCCTCCTGCGGTCCAGAGAGCATTTGCAACTCTCATATGTGGTCGAGTTGTGCAAATTGGTACTATCTTTGAATTGTGATTTGAAAGTACTTAGTAAAACTGAAAATGTGTATTCTTAGGATTCAGCAGTTCCACTTGTAGAAACTGTAGCCCGTATATAAGCATATGGCCAAGGCCATTCAGTGTGTAAAAGGCTGGAGGCACCTACATGTCCGAATGGGGGAACAACTGAATCAGTTTTGAAATACTATACGGTTATATATGTATGGTTTGCTTGTACTTTTGTCTTCCACTTGGATCAAATCCAGGATCTACCATGTACTGTGCCTCTGACCCGATCCTTTCTTCCTGTCTGTCTATCTGTTGAGATGGGGACTTGTATGTTATGCTGGCTGGTCTTGAACTGCTGAACTGAAGCGGTCCTTCCACCTCAGCTTCCCAATTGGCTGGCACTGCAGGTGTGTGCCACTGTGTGCACCCTGGTCTTGTTTTTGAAAAGCATCTGTGTACGGTACATATCTGTCCCTATCCAGGCCTGCACCTGTGCACAGATCCACAAAGCACTCTCATGCTCACAAGTGTAGGAACCAGCTGGGAAGGCTTCACTCCTAACTGTTGACAGTAGCTCACTTTGGGGGCATGGAGAGGAAGCTGGAATTTTTTCCCCCTGCCCATAAAAGGCTAGTACTTTTGGGCAATTTTACTTTCTAATTGGTGTTTTCCTCCAACTAAAAAAAAAGGGGAAATGAAAGTGTGCCAGCCATCTTGGAGGTAAGAAAACAAATCCCACGAGGGAGGTGGATTTGCTCAGGTGCCATGTGTCTTTACTGGAAGAGAGTGAAGGAGCTCTGACCCTATGAAAGCCAAGTCTCGTGAACAGAGGCTCCTGCTTCTGGCTTGCTTTGCCCCTGGAGAGTGCTCTGCTCACCGTCTGTTGAGGAAGCAGTTGTTAGGCTGTTAGCGTGCCTCCCTCCCATGCCTAATTTAGCAGGCCACCCTTCTCTCAATAGGCCTTTGCTGAGGCTATGGGATCACCCTTTAATTATTTACCGGGGTCGGCCACCTGGTGGAACTCCTTTCCTGGAGATAGATGGTACTGACAAGCAGATGAGTCGTACATGGGAAGGAGGAGGAACCTAGGAGGGTTCGTGCAACAGCTCCGCGTAGGTGGCTTCCAGATAGAAATTCATGAAGCATCTAGGAAGGTAATTTTAGACACGCTCGTCTAGACCCTGTGGTTCAGGGTTCGCCAAGCGGAAGGCGGCAGCCAGCACCGCCAGGCAGCCTTGCTCTGCTTGCGGGGGTGGGGGGGTCTCCTTAGCTCACCATTGCATTGGTGGCAAGCCTACGTCTGCTCAGTTACACCTCGTGATCCCAGTGCCATACTGTATTCCTCTAGGAATGATCAGGCACGTGTTGGCAAGATCTTTTTCCAGCTGGTACACCTGAGCCCTTGCCCTGTCACCTTGGACAAGCCATTTCCCCTCCCTGGCTGAATTACTGACATTCCTAAATCGGGGGATTGGAAGAGGCGAGTCTTAGTCTGTCCCAGCTCTGGAACGTTCTGTGAGTAATGTGCATATCTATGCTGTTTGTAGGGAAAGAGCCATGAGCTTGGCAAAGCCCCAGAATTCCAGACATCGTATGTACGTGCTGGACACAAGGTGTGACTCCTGATCTGTCACTTATCTGCATTGAGCTTTTGGCCGGGAACGGGGAGGATGTGGCACACATTTTGAGCGGTGGTTCTCCATACTTGCCTTGCAGGATGATAAGGATTCCTGAAAAGATGGTTAAATTCCTGGCATGTGATAGGTGCTCATTAAACGGTGTTATGAACTTAGTACTTGGGATTCCAAACCTTGCTTTTTGTCTTAGCTGGAAAATATATTTCATGTAGGGAGGGAAATGGGAAGGATCTTGCTTTATAAATGCCACTTTGTAGAAAGCGTCGGCGCTGGGACTTGCCAGCCTTTCTCAGAGCAGTGTGTTCTTCATCATTCCGATTATGATTAAGCTGTATTGTGCAGTTCACCACACGTGTTACATGTGACAGGTCTGATCTTCCTTAAATCTCAAGGAAGTCTTAGTGAAGTGAGGTGCCCAAGCTCATGCAGTCAGTAAATGGTAAAGCTGAGGTCAGGGCACAAACCTTCAGATCTGGGTCTTTGTATGTATGTACATATGTACTTATTTATTTATTTAGTGACACTGGGAATTGAAACAAGGGCCTTAACATTGAGCTGTATCCGCAGCTCCCTCACCCTCCTTTTTGGCACAGGGTCTTGCTGAGTTGCCCAGGCCAGCTCTAACTTGTGATCCTCCTGCGTCAGCCTCCCAGAGTACTGAGATTATAAACATGCCTGGTGCAATGTCCTTATTCTTAATTTTTCATGTGTACTTCTCTGGACAGGAAGCATGTTGGGGGACCAGGAGGAACTCTAAATCCTGCGGCCACAACTGAAACACCCAGGGCAGACAGGAACTCATGCCCTTGAATGTTTTAATCTCGTAGATTTCTCAGAGACTGTCGGCTCCGTTCCATACTCATGATTTGTCTGGCCCCGTGATTCGATGGAGCCTCAGTGCCCATATAGATCACATGATTCAGTTTTGTCTTGTTTATTGCAGGTGGCCTTGAATTACCTAAAACCTAAGGAAATATGTTCTTAATTTGCCCTTTTAACAGTGCTGATTTTCCCCTTCTTCCTTGGATTTAAATAACCCTTCCTTCTGTGTCATCATGCACTTAAAAAGCAACATCATAAAAACTCCCAACCCTGAACTCTCTAATTACTGGGTATGGTTAGGAGGGAGGGGCACCGAATAAGAAATAAAGGACCCTGCAAAGATAGAATGTTGGAAGTTGGAAGTTGTGCTGGTTATATTCGGTAGCAGAGTTGAAGCTTTTTGCTTGCTGCTGCTGGGAAATTTAAAAAGCAAAACAACCCCTGCTTTAGCCCGGGAGTTTGGTTGTGGATTTGACTCCCTTTAATTTGAGGCACTGGACACTCCTGCTTTGTGGTGTGATTGACTGAGCTGTTGCTCCCTCTTCTTCTGCTTGGCTGGAGAGTGGCTTGAGGATCCTGAGGCTGCTTGTTTTCGTCCCCACTACTTGGGGCACCTGTCATAAATGTGGGGCTTTGTTGTCTTTGGAGTTTGGAGTAGGGGCCTGGAAATGCTTGAGGGTCTGTGAACTGGAAACAGGGTTCCTTGTCCCCCTGCTCTGACAGCAGGAAGACAGCACAGAGCGCTTGCAGGAACGAGTCTTTTAAGGCCCTAAAGACTTGAAACTTGAGGGTGAAGGTGCTGAGGGTTTTATGCAGAGAGGATATAGAGTTACCCCTGGAATGGCGTGCGTGCTGGAGGCTGGAAGTTACAGGTGCAGCTGGGTTTGACAGGCCAAGCAGCGACTTTCTGGACCTGTGGGGGAAGGAAGGGAGAGAACAGCAGGTGACAGTACCGGGGAAGCTCATCCCCTTTCCCAGGCTCTAAAAAAGTGAAAGGGAGGATTCACCTAGAGTCGTGTGCCTGGTCAGTGCCTTAAATGGACCCAGGTTATGGGCCCCCAACTCACAGTCGGTCTCCTTGGCCTAACTCCAACACAGCTAGTATTTTCCCAGAGACTTGTTGAAGGACTGATACTTGGGATTTTGGAGACATGAATGAAACAGATCTTTTAACTCTTTTTTTTGGAAGTACTGGGGATTTGATCCCAGGGCTTTATGCGTGCTAGGCAATTACTTTACCACTAAGCTACATCTGCAGCCTTTAATTTACATTTAAAAGCAATAAAGAGCAGGAAGGAGATTTTTGGCATTTGTGCTTTTAAAAACCAACTAGACCAAAAAAACAAAAAATCTGATGAAACTGTTACCAGGCTTGTATTGGCAGCCTCGTCTGCCCTGACATCCTGATAGCAAAGACTTCTCCAAGAGCGCCACTGGGTGCTGTCTCCTCCCAGTTCTCCAGGAAGCTGATTTTGGACCCTGACTGCTGACTCAGTGCGGCTGGGTGGTTCCTAGCCCTGGGAGGTGGCCCTGGCAGTGTCCCAGGGCCCAGCCCACGAGCAGGTAGCCCAGGTGCTCCTGCTTCTGCTCGCTTGTTCGCTTGGCATCTGGAGGGACAGCAACAGGGGCCCGCATCGTTGGTAAGCAGAGGGGCCAGGACAGGGAGGAGGGTGGAGGGCAGCTCTGGGCAGAGGCCCTGGCTGTGTGATGGGTGTGATTTCTGCACCAAGCAGGAGGCCTTCACCTGTGGGGCAGGGAAAGGACAGCGAAGTGGCGCGTGGTTTTGGAGTCGAGTCTGTGGGAAGCTTGGTTTCAGCAGGCCTGGAGCTTGAGGGCTTTTGAAGAGAATGTAAACATTAATGGCAGAGGGACCTGGGAGTGCTTATTTAGTGTTCCAGTCACTGTCCCCCTGTGCCTCGTGCCCTTGGTTTCTAACACTGATCTCACCCTCCCCTGGCCTTGTCCCATATCTTGGCTGGCAGAAGAGCCTAGTTTCTCTGTGTCTTTGCCTGAGACTGTGACTGTTTCTGTAGCGCAGGGAAAGTCCAAGGGGTGGGGCACAGTGCACCGTCTAGACCAGGAGCTGCAGGATGCCATCCCGGAGTCTTCCCCTGACACTTTTGGCCGCCGTCCAGGGCTCCCTGGGACACAATTCCTTGTCCACCTCCAGGAGTGCGGATAGGCACCAGAGAGAAGCTTGGCCATCATTTCCAGTGTTCCCTCCAGCTCTGGAACCCCCTGATCAGTGCTGTCCGGTGAGACTGTCTCCACCCGGTAACACATGGCTACCAAGTGGGTATTTTAATCACGTGAGTTCAGAGCAACGGGGCAAGTTCTCACAGTGTTCATCACTTTGTGGATCACAGAGGCCAGGTGGAACCCGACCTGATGGTGGCTCCGCAGTTGTTAATTCTCATAACTGCCTGCCACTGACCAGAAATTCAAAGCCTGGAATCTGTGTGTGCGTGCGTGCGTGTGTGCGTGTGTGCGTGTGTGCGTGTGTGTGTGTGTGTGTGTGTTTTAAGGTGGGGTCGTATCTGTCATTAGGGTTAGCAAAATTTTATTTCCTAGTGTTGCCCTGGGAGCCCGAGGGAGCAGTCAGCACTGTTCTCCAAAAGCTTTATTTAGTAAGTGCTTCTGGACCTTGAAACTTTGCCTCCAGTCCCATGAAGGGCCGCAGGCTCTGGCTTTTTCGGACCTCCTGGGCCAGTGGTCAGGCTTTGCGTTTTGAATCCCCTTCCGCCAAACTGGGATGGGCCTGTCTTTCTTTTAAGAACTCCAGCGTGAACAAGGCTCATTTTGGATGAGACTGAGGCCTGGGGGGGGGGGCGGGGAAGGGGTGTGCCTTATGTTTGCCTGAGGGGGATGCCTTATCTCCACTCACCCACGAGTGGCCAGAAAGAGGCAGCCATGTGTTGTTCCTGTTTGTCTTCAATTATATTTAATAAAGTGAGAGCCAGAGATGGGACAAAAGAGAATTCTAGCTAATAAAACCCCAGACTCCCCTAGAAACTCTGATCAGTTGAATTTTAGAAGCTGGACTACTTGCTGCCCTCTTTCTCTGTTTTGTCCAGCCTTGTGGTTGATTGTGGCTGATTTTAAGTGGGATCTCCCTGCCCCGTACTGGGGATTGAACCCAGGGCTTTTGTACTGGGTTATATCCTCAACCTTTTTCAATTTGTGTGTGTGTGTGTGTGTGTGCGCGTGTGCCTGTGTTGGGGATCAAACTTAGGGCCTTTGCTTGCACGGCAAGCACTCAAACTGCTGAGGTAAATCCCCAGCCCCCCCCACCCCCCGCCGTTTTTTAAAAATTTTAAGACAAGGTCTAAGTGGCCAAATTGCCCAGGCTGGACTTGACCTTGTAATCCACTTCCCTCAGCTTCCCAAGTGCTGGAATTACAGGCGTGCACCACCAAGCCTGGCTCTGATTTTAAATCTTCGAAATTTGTAACAACCAGAATTCCTGGTTCTTTCTTCCTGTCTCCCTGTTCCCCAAAGAGATGCCTGCCCAGCTGGGCCTCTGGCTGACAGTGCCCACTCTTGGGCACTGCCATGGGCACCAGCATGCGAGGCCTGGGGGCCATCGGGTTCAGGTTGCAGTCCCAAGCCCATCATGCCATCTCACATGGGACACTGGCCCTGGGGAATCCTTACTCCCACTCAGACTTGGCCTGGCTTTTCAGACTCCAGACAAACACTGTCCTGGAGGAGGGATCCTGAGGGGCCGGCAGTGTGCTAGTGAATTTGCTAGTAGCCACAGCACTGCAGGTCATCACTTACAGTGAGTGTGGGCAAGCAGCGTGGAAGTCCAGGTACAGCCGCACAGGCTGCCCTGAAGCCCAGCTTTGTCAGTTACCCAGGAGGTTACAGAGCCCCATACTAGTCTTCATTTTTGTGTAAACAGGAAGCATCAGATCCTCACAGCTCTGGAATTTTCTATGGGGTAGCAGTAAGTGGGACTTTACGTCCTCCCTTTTTGGAATGGGATGCTGAGCTGGTTCTTGAGGTCAAGCAGGTGAGCAGATGTTTGGTCCTCAACTCTCTCAGTTGCATCTTTTTGTGATATGGGACATCCAGGGCTTGTAATATATGTTAATTGATAAACCTATTCCACATGACCTGCCCACAGGGCTTAGGGACTGTCAACCCCATGCGTGCAGGGACCCAGAGGCTAAGCAGGAGAGTTGAGTAACCAGCTCAGGGTTGGGATTTGTCTGCTGATCACAGGTCTGGCAATCCCAGTGACTTTAACTGCTCTCCTTTCTGGGAAACTCAGCTAAGTACAAGCTGCAGGGGGGGCACCCAGATGATTTTAAGTCCCTGGAGGGAGCACCGATGGATAACCTATAAGTCCTATAATAAATAAGCCATCTCTTTACAGCCTCTTCCAGTCCTTGAATGGCTCCTAAGAGAAGGTCTAAATGCTATCTCTTTTTTCAAAAAGCAAGGAGTGATAATTGGGGAGAAGAGGCCCCAGGATCTCAGACTTCCACAGCAAATGAGGACTGTGGGCTTCATTGGTCGAGAAGCTTTGCTGGTGGGGAAGATGTGTTGCTGGAATGTCTGGCAGAATCAGTGCAGGCCTGTACCAAGCCATCAGGGTGGTGCTTTCTGGGATGGGCGGCAGGTTTGGGCACATTTTGCCATTGGGGTGGGGAGTGTGTGCGTGCATGTTTGCCTTCCACAGCAGTCCTTCTTTGCCCCTGTAAATAAATGCCTGGCTGGCTCTCCTTGTATATCCCTTGGTCTGATGATTTTATTTAGGAGATTTTTACTATAGACAAGCAGCCCAGGAGTTTCCAAGGGAAAAAAAATCTAATTGACAAAATCCTTGTTTCAAAGTACTCTGTTTTCCAGACGGTCCACTGGTTCTCAAATTTGGTGATTATCAGGATCACCTGGGGGTCCTTGCATGCCACACAGGCCCAAGTTCTGCTCCACTGTGCCCCCCTGGCCTCTGGGTGCCTTTCTTGGCCTCCAGGTGATCCCCACACCCTCCAGTGTTTGAGGTGGTGGTCTGCATGAGGATCCCCCTCTGGGCATGCATTGGGATCCCCTAGAGAACCATTAAAGCTGTTGAGGCCTACATTCCACCACAAGGATCCCGCCTGGGTTTTTTTGTTTTGTTTTGTTTTGTTTTTTGCTTTTTATGGTGCTGGGGATTGAATCCAGGGCCAGGCAAGTGTTCCACTACTAAGCAGCATCCCCATCCCCAGCCCATTTTATTTTTGTATTGAGACAGGTTCTCACTAAGTTGCCCAGGCTGGCCTTAGTCTTGTGATCCACCAGCCTCAGCCTCTTGTGTAGCTGGGATTTTTAAAGTGCTCCCCAAGTGTTTCTGTTGTAAGGGGAGGTGGACACCCACTGGCTTTGCTGTGATGCTGGGAATGCCTCTTCCAGATTGGTTTTCATCATGTCTGAGCTCACCAGGGTCACTTCTGACTCTGATGCCAAAGGGAGGACTTTGAGGGTGGCACTTCCAGGGACCCCTGTCCAGGCACAAAGCCTCAGGCTTTGCTGTCAAAACTTTTAGGGAAATTAATGTAACAGCATGTGGGGATGTTCAGGATAAAGAAGCAGAGGGACTCAGAAGGCATTTAAAGAAGAGTGTGGCTGCAGAGAAAACCACAGAGCATTCAGATCTGAGAGGCCTTCCATGGCAAACAGGGCAAGAAGGCTGGTAAGCCAGGCTGTGGGAGAGCAGCGCAAGCCTCTGGGAACTGGGGCGGGAGGGTCAACAGCTTCGAGAAATGCTCCAGGCAGCAAAATGGTCCTTGAAAATTTGTTCAGAAAAAGAGCAACCAGCGTACCATAAGCCCACAACACAGTGGCGACTCAGGAGGAGGAGGGAAGCAGGGCCACCGCCATGAGGCTCCTAGGTGGCACAGGTAACCCAGCCAGGAGTGGGCAGAGACAGTCAGAAAGCGGGGGTCGGGGTACTGCTTTAGCCTGACTGCCCATTTCATCCCCAGAGTCTAGTCTATTATGGGTTGTTACGGGCCAATTTAAGGAGCCGTGAAGGGAGATCAAGGCTGAGAAGACTAGAGAGGGCAAAAATTATCCTAGGGTTTTTTTTTTGTTTTTTTTAGACAGGCCTTTGTTATGTAGCCTGGGGCGTCCTTGAACTCCTAGTGATCCTCCTGCCTCAGCCTCCTAAGGCTGGGTTTACAGTCCACCATGCCCAGCTCGTCCCAGTTTTTAAGAAGTTAGGAAAAAGTGAATTCTGGAAACCATAGTCTGGTGCACTTGGGCTCCATTTGCAAAAAAAAATACCTGGAAAATACTGTATACAGCTGCTTTAAGAGCATATATGGAAAACCCAGTCTGAGTCAAGATGCTGGCCACTTTGTGTTTTTATTTTATTTGCAGTGCTGGCGATTTTGTTTTGTTTTGTTTTGTTGGGACAGGGTCTTGCTTTGTAGTTCAGGCTGGTCTTGAACCCACTGTGTAGCCCAGGCTGCCCTTGAACTTGCAATCCTACCTCATTCTCTCGAGTAGCTGGGTTTATAGTCACGTCCATTGTTCCTGGCACCACTTTGATTTTTTGAAACAAGGCACGCCAGGCTGATTATATGCTGGCATGCTGATGGCAGATAGATAGCCGATGACAAGACTGCTGGGTGCTGGAGACCCCATGCTGAGGCCTCTTGTGATGTCTGCATGAACTCCCCAGGTGAAGCTGGGTCTGGCTCAGGTGGGCACAGTGTGGTTGTGAACATCCTTGTGGAAAGATGCAGAAATGGGGACTGAGCGAGAAAGCTGTGGGTCTTCAGATTCACCAGCCACCCCAAGACAGAGAGGGGCCCTGAACTTTGGTGGTAGAGGGGTCTACATGGTCTTGTTTTTGGAAGGGAGGCAAAGGGGATTTGTCTCAAGGCACTGACTGTGGCAGGTGCACAGTTCACAGGGTTACCTGTCGTCTGAGATTAGCTGGGAGGGCTGCTGGAGGTGGCGGGGGCTGGTGTTGTTTGTGAGGTCCCCACCAGCACTGCTGTCATCTCATCAGCGGGCCCGTGTCAGTTGGCAGGAAGGGACGTTTGGCCTCTCCCATCCTGCACCATGGCAGCACTTTGGACAAAGGCTGTTTCCTGAAGACCCATGTCTGGGAGCCTGAGCTGAGAGGGTGGCCAGTGAGCTTAGGAAGGTACAGGGCTCCGTGGGCTGACAGCACAGGGGAGTCTCTGAAGCGGGCGTCAAGCTGTGCACTGGGACAGTGTCCCTGAGGTGATGCCCTTGAAGCCTCCCCCGTAGCGTAGGCCAGCGTGGCCCTGGTGCGCTGAGACGTGATGAAAGCCGTGGAGTGGCATTCCCAAGGCCCCTCAGCAGGTGAGTGGGAGCCGCGGGAGCACGGAGGGTGCAACCTAGGTCGAGCGGTGTTAAGGCTGCAGATTGCAGGGACCATCACACTCCCCGCGACTCCATGGAGATGTGTCTGCCTGCAAAGTGAAGAACCCCCTGGCCATGCCAGTAGAGGTTGGTGTTGAGTGTGGTACCAGACTATGCTTTTCAGAATTCACTTTTTCCTAACCTCTTAAAAGCTGGGACAAGTTGGGTGTGATAGAACATGCCTGTAATCCCAGCCTTAGGAGGCTGAGGCAGGAGGATCACTAGGATTTCGAGGACTGCCTGGGCTACATAACAAGGTCCTGTTTAAAAAAAAAAAAATAGAAAAAAAACCCTAGGATAATTTTTGCCCTCTCTAGTCTTCCTCAGTCCTGATCTCCCTTCACAGTTCTTAAATTGGCTGGTAACAACCCGTAATAGCAATGACCATGGGATATAAGTCAATGGAAAGGCCGCAGTTTGAGCCCCAGTTCTGCCAGACAAACCCCCCAAATTCCCCAAGATACTTTTTTGATGACTATTTTAAAGTTCTAAATGCAGCATTATAACAACTGAAATTTTAGTAAGAACTGGGGCTTCCTTTTGGTAGAGATGCTGACAATCTTGTGGGTGATTGGGGCACAGAAGTACGAGAAAGGAGAGCAGGTGGTTTGTGGAGAGAAGCTGACCACCAGTCTTCAAAGGGTCAGGAGATGAGCAGGGCAAAGGAGACTATGGGCCTTGGCTCTGATCACCAGTCTTGGTACCTGCCCTTGGCAGGTATTGTTAGGAAAAAGAAAGGAAGCAAAGCTATGAGCTCAACAGGACAGTTTTATTTCAGAGCAAACCTAAGAGGGACTCCTCTTGCACTGAGACCAGACCCTCTTGTACAGGCTACGGGGTCTTTTATAGGGCCGGGGGCGTGGGGGGTAGTTCAGTGAAAGAGGCTGTGGCTACCTGCTAAGAACAAGGCTTGAGAAAGGGTAGTAGTTGTCCAAGAACAAGGCTTGGGGACGTGCAGGGAGCAGCACTGCTATCATAGCAGGGCTGATAGTGATAAGCGTCACTGAGTGGAGCTGTGCTGGCTGGGGGGGTTTAGAGTAGTCTCCGATCAGACTAGGGTGCTGCAATTGTATTCTTTCAGGCGTGAACCCCGAATCCTTGGCACAGCATTACCAGGAGCAGATCAAACTTACATGGAGCTCCAGGATGCAGAATTCTGACCAAAGTGCGTGCAGGTTGTGTGCCAAGGGTAATGGCTGACATCTTCGAGCCCTTTCTCTGCACCAGGCATTGTGCTGAGACTACACTGTATAAGCTGTGGCACTCAGGCCAAAGGCTGTGTAAGTCGGTAAGAATATTGCGGATGTTTATCCAGCCCTTCCTATTAAACTCCTGTGTTAAATTCCTTTCATACACCATCTTACTTAATCCTCATCGCAGCCAGCATTTTGGCTTGTTTCGGTTGCTTTGGAGGCAGAGCATTGACCAAGGCTGTGAATTAAGTCATCATCATCGGGAGTTACCCAGTCATCACAATGATCACGGTGCCAGACACTGCTAAACACTTTGTGTACTTGCCATTAATCTTCCCAATAACTCTAGGAAGGTTTGGGGATTGTTACAACATTTCGAGGCAGAGCGATTGGAGATCAGGTGAGTCACTGTAGCATAGCATGCAAATTTCGTGCCAGCGGCTACAGTGTATCCCTCAGGATGGACCTTGCCCGGATGTTGGGCTTGGTGAAGCTTGCACGGGTTGGGTCCCAGCCTCCACTTCTGTCTCCTGGACTGTGGTCAGACTGTACAACCACAGGTGACAGCCCTGGTGGGTGACAGCCCTGATGGATGACCTGAGAACTCGGCAGAGCTACGTAGCTAGGAAATGGCAGAGCTGGGACTTGGAGCCAGGTGTGTTGATTTCAGGGCTGATGCTCCCGAATCAAGGCTGAGAAGAGACAACTGCGTGCTCACCGGACTGGCTCCTATAACCTGGACCCTCCCAGCACTTGCCTTTGGAAATGGTCCCTGGCAGACGGGAGGTATTCACTGGGTGACCCGAAAGTGCCCCTCCTGTGATCCCGGATGTAAGGGGTCTATACAAACTTAACATCTTAAAATCTGACAATCCTCATGTGTATTCTCTTCCTCTTGCTAATTTAAAATCACTTGTCCTCTCCTCCCGTGCCCTCCCTCACCCTGGGTGAAAAGCAGGGGTGTGGATGCTGGAAGAGGCAGGCTGGCCTCCAGCTGTGTGCAGCTCGCGAGCTGTCTCTGTGGGCTCAGGAGTGACCGAGTCCCTTGTCAGGCGCCCTTCTCGGGGCAGACACTCGATTATCTTTCTGTGCTTGCCCGCACTGGAGCATCAGCACATTCTCAAAACTACCTGCACCAGCTGGCGTAGTCACAGCACAGATGTTGTTTGACTTGTCACTGGGGGCTGGGGGGCAAATGGCAAGAATTTCACACCAGCCTTCCAGCCTCGAATTCTGGCTGCTGGGCAAGGATGACCTTGGGTCAAGCCGGTGGCTCCCTGGCTCTCTGGAAAAAGAAATCTATGCCTGGTAGTTGCCTGCTCTTCATCCAGGCAATAGCACTAGCTGCAGTGCTGATAGTAGTAGTAGCACATGGCACACTCATGCATGGCCAGCGGCCGTTTGCTCACCCTGTGTGCCAGCCCTGTGCTGAGTGTTTTATGGCAGTCACTTTACTCCTATGACCCTTGGACATAGGTGCTGTTAGAATTTTTATACTGCAGATGAAAGGACTGTTAAGATAGTTTGTAGTAAGAGATCTTGAGGAAGGAGGATGATGTCATTATTTTCTGTGCTCTTCAAGACAGATTATACTTTCTGTAGGTCTACAGCAGAAGTTCTCAACTGGGGTGAGTTTTGACCTCCAGGGGACGTTTCAGAATATGTGGAGAGATCCAATTTTGGTTGTCACAATTCAGAGAGGGAATTTCCTGCTGGCACTTTGTGGGTGGAGACCAGGGATGCTGCTTAATATCCTACAGTGCAGAGGACAACCCTTTGCAACAAATGCTTATCTGTCCCCAAATGTTAATCATGTGAGGTGGGAAAACCGATTTAGAGGGAATAAGAAACTAGTCAACCTTTCATCTAGCTTGATGTCATTAGCTTCTGCTCATGGTCATCGGTTCAGTTTGCCACCTTCTGCTCCTCATTGCACGAGCCCATGGCAGGGTTGCACTGTGCTACCTTCAGGTTAGGTGCGGCAGGTGGCTGTCGCTGGCTGAGGAGCTGTGAGTGGGAAGTAACGACCCTTGTAGGGGGAGTCCTTTCAGAGCTTCTGTGATTTGTGGCATTCCTTCCTCCTTGCCCCCCAAAAGGCAGAACTCCATCCGCCTGTCTTCTCTAAGGAGGTTGGGGTGGAGCTCCAAGTCCACTCCGCTGCATGTGCAGTATGAATGAGGTATAACCGTTGTTGCTGGGGGTTGTTACCATGCTGTAGCCTGTCTGATCCTGACCGATGTGCTCCAAATAGAACAGAAATACAGTTAGGAGTTGGACTGGGCAGCTGGCTGTCTGGATGCTGTGGACAAAGGTTCCATGCCCAGTATTTATGGATTGCTTACTGTAGTGAGGATACTGTGCTTGGCCCTGTGCTGTGGGAAGTGGAAAGATGCTGGCAGGTTGCTTCATAGAGGAAATGGAAGGGGTGGCTCAGCCATTAGGCCTCTCTGATGAGTCCCCTGTTGGGATCCAGTAGTTACACCCAGACCTGGCTCTGCCAGACTGAGCCACAGCCAGCCAGCCATACTGATCCAACTCAGTAAGTGGTTTTAAATCGGTTGCCAGTCTGTGAATGTTCTGAGGACAGAGTCCATCTCTGCCTTCCTAGGGCCTCTTGTGGTGTCTAGCACACAATGTTTGTTGAATAATTTGGGGTTGGGGGATGAGGGTAGAGAGGGAGCAGGCTGTGATGGCTGCAGCTGGTGGGGGGTCTCTGAGCACTCTGAGGTAGGAAAGCCAGCTTGGGGACGGTTCAAGCTGGGCCTGGGCAGGGAGGGCAGGAGAAGGCTAGGCATTTTCATTTTCCTCAGTCCAGGTGAGCAGAGAGTACCCCAATCCCAGGGGACTTCAGGCAGGAGTACTGTGGGATGGGCTGCCCCTGCTTGGTGGCCCAGGGAGGGGTGGGCCGCTGGCCTCCACAGGCACCGCCTTCTCTGAGCTGCCCGTGCCCTGGGAGAGGTGTTCATGTACGAGACGTGCCCTGAGTCCTGTCACTTCTGGTCCTTCCCTCAGAGGCTGGCAGGGGACCGTCATTTAGTGCCAGCAGTGACACCCCGACCCTGAGCCAGAGCTGTTCCAGCCGTGCAGCACACAACTAGGCTCATGCTTCAGGGGCCTCAGTATGCCTGTCTGTAAAAGGGCCCTGGCTGAGGAGCTCTTGCTACCTTCCTTCTGCCAAGGTGGGTGGGGAGGATGCTGTCCTGTAAAGCCTGGAGGTGGGTGGGGAAGACACTGTCCTGTAAAGCCCAGGAGGCAGTAGCCATTCAGCAAGGCCCTCAGGAACTCTTACCTCCCTGTGTCAGGTGCCTCCTGCCCTGAGGGTTGATGGTAACCGGTTGTGGGTTCCACATGGACCCTGCTTGCCCAGCCCCCTCGGTCTTTTCCTCTGCTGCCCACAGGCTTGTATGTACATGCTTCCTACACATCAGCCTGCTCCCTGTCCACTGCCCTGATTAATCCAGGAGAGCTTGTTATTCATCCAGGAAGGTGCCAGCAGTCCGTACCACAGGGAGTGAGTCATGCACGCGCAGGCCACAGAGGTTTAGCCTTCCTGCTGTCAGAGAGGCAATGTGACAGAAAGGCGAGGAGTCCTGCTCTGGAGACAGACTGCCTGGGTTGGAACCCCAACCTTGCCACTCCCTGGCTGCATGATCTTGAGCAAATGACTAATCTTTCTGTGACTCAGTTGTCGAATCTGTAAAATGGGCATTGCAATAGAACTTGTCTCAATAAGATTATTGTGTGGTTGGTTGCATGAGTTAGTATATTTAGTACTTGCAAAAAGCTTAACCCAGTGCCAGGACATTTCATTTGTTCCTTTCTCTGTCTCTCTCTCTCTTTCTCTGTCTTTTAAAAAATTTTAATTTTAATATAATACAAGTATATACTAACACCTCTTACGTCTATGAAAAAATAAAAACAAAGTTTCATAATAAAATGATTAGAGAATAATAATGGTTAATATCATGATCTTAAAAGAAGGGTCAAAATGTTACTCAGAGTTTAAGCCCAGTCATAAAGATTCTTTCTTACAAAGAAGCGGCAAACAAAAACAAAACTTTCTTTCCAATGAACAAAAGAAACTAGTAGTATAAATGAAACAAATTAGCATTTTTAAATAACAGAATAGACAATTGGGGAGTTATTTGAAGTTCTCCCTACTTCCTATGTATTTATCTTCTGTTTTACATACTCATTCTGTCTCTCCTCATATAAGAGAAACATGCAATATTTAAGCTCATGTGTTTGAATTATTTTACTTAACATTATGTTCTCAGGTTGTATCTGTCTGCTGTGAATGCCTCAAGTTTTTCTTTATGACACAGTAGGATGGCATTGTGTATAAATAGCACATTTTCTTTATCCGTTTGTCTGTTGATGGGCATACATGCTGTTTCCAAGATCCAGCTAAGAACTGTGCTGCTAATAAACATGTGTACATGTAACCCTATATCATGATGACTTTTAACTCTTGTGGGAAGATACTTAGAAGAGGAATGGCTGGATCAAGCTGAAATTCTATTTTTAAATTTTTGAGGAATTTCTACACTGATTTCCATAGCCTTCCTGCTGTGGAAGTACTAGTTTACTATGTCCTAGTTTACATTCCCACTAACAGTGTTGAAGAATTCCCTTTCCCCACATCCTCACCAGCATTTGCTATTACTTTTGATTTTTTAAGGATTCACCTGGTTCTTGATGTGTTTCCGGTCTTGCTGGAGCACCCTGTCAGCAAGGTTCAAGCCTGGATTCCGTGACTGGCTGTGTGTGTAGTTGGCTTTCTTGGTACTTCTCTCTCTCTCTTTTTTTTTCTTGTTCTAGAAGACCCCGACCTTTAAGGAGACACATGGCATAAATGAATAATATGGTGAACAATAATTGGCTGATGGCCCTGTATCTAACCAGACTATTTTCATGTTTCATGCGTCCTTCCTGTCTAGTAAGCAATATTGTGCTTACAGAGCAAATACTTTTTTTTTTTTTTTTTTTTTTTTTTTTTTTAAGACAGAGTCTTGCGATGTAATTCAGGCTTGCCTTGAACTTACTAGGCAGCAATAGCTGGCCTCAAACTCTCAGTGGTCCTCATGGCTCAGCCTCCCAAGTGCTGGGATTATAGGCATGCACCACCACGCCCGCTTAGACATTTTAAAATGTTACACACATGCGCGCGCGTGCGCGCGCGCGCACACACACGCACGCACGCACGCACGCATGCGCGCGCGCGCCTCCGCCAAGCCAACCACCCTTGCCCTCTCTTCTCTGGTCTGGGTCTTGGTTTAATTCCCTGGGGGACGGTGCTTCGCGCTCTGCAGATGTCCTGGAAACCCCCAGCCCTGCCTGAGCTCCAGGAAGAAGGAGGGGAAAGCCTTTTCAGAGCCAGACAAACAGGTATTTCCTGTTAGCCCCAGGCTGTCCGAGAAACCAGCCCCCTTGGGAATTCAGAGAGAGGAGCCCCACCCATGCCACCCTCCATCCCCACACACCCAGGATTCAGTGAAAGGACAGCCACCCTGTCCAGGAGAGCTTTCTGCAGTGATTGAGATGTTCATTCTCTCTTTTCCAATGTGGTAGCCTTTGACACAGGTGGCTGCTGAGTACTGAAGATGCGGTTTGTCCCAGATTCGGATGTGCCTAAACACAAAAACCCACGGAGGATTTAGAAGACAGTGTGAACAAAAAACATGTCCGATAACTCTTTTTTTTTCCTTTTGCGGTGCTGGGGATCAAGTCCAGGGTCTCACACATGCTAGGCAAGCACTCTACCACTGGGCTGCACCCTTAGCTCTTGTGTTTTATTTTGAGACAGAGTCTTACTCTGTTGTCCAGGCTGGCCTTGAATTTGTAATCCTCCTGCCTTAGGTTTCCAGGCAGCTGGACTGCAGGTGTGCATCACTGTGCCCGACTCATTCATTTTTATATTGATTTTGTATAGTGTATATTTGATTATGAGCTGAAATGATATGTTGAGTATTTTTGGTTAAATAAAATATATCATTAAAATTAATATCTGTTCGATTTTACTTACAGCATGGCTATTAGAAAACATGAAACTCATTCCATAGGGTCTTTTAATAAATTTTTGTCAGCAGATCCTGCCCTAGAGGGCATAGACTGCAGAGAAGGGAGAAGTGAAACCCATGAGGGCACCCCCCGAGCCCTTGTGCCCCAGTCCCTCCTGTCCTAGACCTGCCACCTTGGTTAAGAAGGAGCATGTACCCTGGGATGCAGTGTCCACACCCTGGCGATACCTCTGGGGTGTTGGAAAGGAATTGTCTTGGAATGGGGTGGCTGGTTTAGGGTGGACTTTGGGGGCAGGAACACAGTCTCAAGACGAGAAGTGGCTGGAGTCCTGGCTTTGGGCAGTTAGGGTAATGGCTGCCATGGACTGGGTGCCTGTGGCCCCACTAGGCCTTGTGCTGGGCACTTCATCATCCTGCTGAATCTTCCCACCCCATCTGGGTGGTGACATGATCCCCGTTTTGCAGATGAGGGCCCCTGGGGACCTCAGCAGTAACATGCTGGCCTGGAGTCCTGCTGTTTAGGGGCTTGTAGTGAGCTCCCCATTGGATTCAAGGTCCTGTTCTTTACTATGCAGCACTCGTCTCTGGGCCCAGGCCCCTCTTTTCCTCCCGTCTTATTTCCTGATGAAAATAAGGGGGCTGGATACCTCCTCCAAGGGGGCATGGACAAGGGGGTGTGGCCTTAGGTGTGGGGTCTTGTCCTGAAGAAAGGACCTGTGCCCCTGTCCCCACTGGGCCTCTGTGCTGTACTCCTGGGCTTTTGGCCTGAGTTTTTTTAACAGACCTGTGGAGAATCTGGGTGCTGTGGGCTGGGGCAGCCAGTCCTGAGGCCTCTTTGGGTCCTCAGCAGTGGCAGCAGGGAGAGCCTGATGTCTTGCATTCAAGGCACTTTCTTGCAGCCCTGATTCCTGGGCCAAGTTTAAAACCGCCCAGTCACTGTTAGAGGCCAGCGCCCTCCATGAAGCATGTGTTGGGGGGGACAGCTGAAACCCAACCTCAGACTCGCCTCCATATCTAGGGGCCACAGATGGGCAGTTTGGCCCCTAGCTAGTGGAGATCATCATATAATCTTCATTTCAGGGCCTGCGGGCAGCACCCACGGTGCAGCCCTTCTCCCTGCCCCTCCGCTCAGCATTCTGGGAACATGAGCAATCGCTGTCTGTACATAAATCCACCTGGGCAGCTTGCTGCAGCTTGCGGCCCCCTGCTGAGAGAGCCAGTTTTTTGTTTTGTTTTGTTTTGTTTTGTTCTGTTTTGTTTTGTTTTCCCATTTTTCTGTGGACTTCTGATCCTGCTTTCTGAAGGCTGTGACTTGAGACAGAACCAGCAGTCGGGAAAACCATCCCCGACTGTCCTGCAGAGGACAGCGCTGCCCCTCTGCCACTGCTTTCCTGGCAAGGTTATCTTGGGGACCTCGGGCAATTCTGTACCTCCTCTGCAAGACTCAGTTTCCCCCATTTGTAAAATGGGAATGTTGGTGAGGACTGAACACACCCTGAAGAGTTGCAAGGACTGAGAACACATTAAAGAGTTGGTTACCAGTGGGCAGTGTGATCCCAGTGTGGGTGATCATCTTGCCGAGTTCTGTGGCCATCTTTCAGACATGATAGAATCGGAGAGAACGTGGAAGCTGGAGAAATCCAAACCCTAACTGTGAGTAGCCGAGTGGCCTTAACCTCCCCAAGCCTCATGTCCTTGTCTGTAGAATAGGATTGTTGAGATGATTTGAATGAGATGCTGTGTGCCTGGTGTGTTCATAGCCAACGCTCAGTCACTGTTTTACTTTCCTTACGTTGGGGAATAGTGTGGTCTGCTTAGCTCTAGAGAGAACACTTGAGTGTCTTTTCAGAGTGCATTACCATTCCCTAGCTCATTTCTGCAGCGAATACCTTCTGATCCTTCTCAAGCATCCCGCTTTAGCTCATTGGCAAGAGCTGCTCAACCCCAGCAACAGCGCATGTCTTGTAAATCACAGCGTTGCTTCACGTCCTTTGATGCTCACAGCCATCTTGAGGGCGGGTAGCACAGCATTGTCCTTGTCTTGGAAGACGGAATCCCAGAAAGTAGGGCTGAAAGTAGGGCCTGTGTGTGCACAGCTCTTTGGTAAACATCTAGCAGTGCTAAAAAAACTCTTGCTGTCAGCTTCCTTTGCTGTTTCTAATTGCTCAGAAAATAAGCAAGCAGTAGCACATTTCTTATCTCCTGGATAGAGATTTTTAGTATGTTTTGCTCTTGTAGAACGGTTGTGACTGGGGCTGGAACACTTGCCATTCACTCACCCCTTGCCACATGCAGGTACTGACAGTCCTATGCTGACAGCTCAGGACCAGAAGGGGTCTCTCATCTCCCTCCAAGTCTGAGAGCTTTGAGTATTCTGGGCAGAGCCCTGCCTACGGGAAGGAGTGGAGAGTGTGGCGGGCACCTCGGCTGCATCCTGCTGGGAAGAAGCTGGGCACCCGTCCATGGGCACTTGGGCTCTGCCCCTGAGAAAGGCGGGACAATGGCCTGCTCCCGGGAGCCTGTGGAGTGGGGTTAGGGTGGCTGGATCCTGGCCTGCCTCGTCTCCTTTCCAAGGTCCTGAGCACAGCCTGGGTGTAATCTTTGTCCTGCTGGCCCCAGCCAAACTCACACCTTGCTCCCTGAAGTGACTTCCATTGAGCTTTCAGTGTGCAGTCTCTTATTGTCGCTGTCCATCAGCAGTCTGTGCAGGAGGTGTACATGTTCCTGTCACGGGCCTCCCAGAGCAGGTGATTCTGGTTTTGGAAGCTAGAGGTTAAAATGCTAGAGTGTGCAGGGAAGGCTGCATCACAGCACCCTCATCAGGTTCAGGCCAAGCCTAAGTGTGAGCAAGAAGGTGCAGGCCACCTGGAGGGTTCTGAGGGAGCTGAAGATCCAAGTTCAGTTGAGATGTACTGAGTGCTCACAGTAGGCTGAGTTTGTATCTAGATGTTATCCCTTTCCCTTTTTCTTTTTAATTGGTTGTATTGTAAAATAAAACACAGAACGCTATGCAACACATAAATGTACAGTTGGTTGAATTATCACAAAGTGAGAATTCTTGGAAGCACTGTCCCAACTGGAACCCTGCCAGCACCCAGAGTACCCCTGACCGCCACCCCTTCCCTTATACTGAGGGTAGCATTAGCCTGACTTTTATGGAAGTCGCTGCCCTGCTTCTCAAAGACAGTCACTTCCAACTAAATATGTTCCCTAAACACTGAAATTGAGTTTTGCCTATTTGAACTTCCTGCAAGGAGAATCATATAGCTTCTTTTGCTTAACATTGCTTGTGAATCCATGTATTTTTGTTGCATGTAGCTGCATTTGTTCATTCCGTTGGTGTGTATTATTCCAGTGACTTGGCACTTTTTTTTATCCATTCTCCTGCTGGTCAATATTTGGTTTGTTTACAGTTTGCGGCTGTTACCAAAATCTGCTGTAATCATTCTTGGATATGTCTTTTGGTAAACCTTCGCGCGCACGTGCGTGTATATGTGTGTGTGTGTGTGGGTGTGGGTGTGTGTGCCTATGTGACTGCATACCCGTGCACACTCTCTGTGGAGTGCACGTGGTAGTGAGATCATTCTGTCTCATTCTGTCTCATTCTGTCTTCACCTTGGCCTTGTAAGCAGAGGCGGAAGGGCTGGCCCTGCTTAGCAGGCTGTCCGGGCTGTCTCCCAGCTCCCCCTGCAGACACATCCCCAGTCCAGGTGTTGAAGGGCGTCTGAGTACCAAGGATGGTGTGCCGCTTCTGTTTGATGTCTGTGGGTGGAGCCTGTGTGTGGTGTGAGGCAAATGTTAGAAGCTGGTGCAGATGGCGTCCGGCAGTGTGGGGAGCACTACGTGTTCATCACAGACCTCCAGGGTGTCCAGGCGCCCCACGCCTTTGGCCTTGGTGTCTGCCTCAGTGTCTCCTCTGAGTGGCTCTGGCTGCTGTCCAGCGTATGGAGTGCAGAGTGGTCAGGAAGGCCCACGCCTCAGCCCAGTCTCCTGGCTGCTGCTTGCCGTGCAGCTAAGCTCTTAATGTGTTTTCATAATCAAAGCAGAAAGGTCCCTTTGTGGCCCTAACGCCTTTGCTATAAAGCACACTTTGTTTCCCAGCAAAATTCCAAGTTGCAAAAGCAAGTCAGCTTAGCAAAGACACAATACCAATTAGTGGCCTTGTGCCACTTGCAACAGCTAGTCAGGCTCCCATCAAGTAACGGTTAGGCAGCCTGCGTTTATTGGGGCACCCCAAAGATGCAGCAGAACTTCACAGGCTTCTTCGCAGGAACAAAGTTAGATGTTAGAAGTTGTGTTTTATCATCCTGAAATTATAATGTGATATTAATATGTCACTCAGAGTTCCTTTGGCTCCATATTTTAGAAATTCATTTAACTGGATTAAAGAAGGAGTTACTGTATTTTTTTCACGAAGAAGGAATTCCAGAGGTAGGCAGTCCCAGGACTCCATGTTCCCTCCTAACTTTTGGCTCTGTCATCTTTAGCACATAACCTCATGCTGTTGAGATGGCTGCCCTATCTCTAGGCTTCACATCTGCATTCCAGGTAAGATGTTGACTTTTGCCAGCTGCCCATTATCCTTTTTAATAAGGAAAACTAACTTCTTAGAAAGACCAAGCATAGGCTTCCCTTCGCATCTCATTGGCTAGAGCTAGATTATGCGGCAGCTGCTGGTCGAAGGGAACCTGGGAGCCAAGCACATGGTTTGTTACGTGAACAAAATCAGGACTCCCCAAAGATACGGAAGTAGGAGAGGATGGACAGAGAGATAGCTAGCCCCGGGTGCCACGATTCACTGGGTAATACTGATAAGGGGACAGATTGTTTCACCCAAAGTTAATTTCCCTGGTAACTGACAGTTATTCCTGGAAGCACCGAAATGTATTTCAATTATTTTAAATAGTTAAAGAAGGCACCTGTGATGTCTTCTGAACGTTTAACCACCTTTTCCCCTGCGGCTGGGAACCTCTGTAGCTCTGTTGAGGTGTGTGAGAGCTTTTGCCCCAGAAGCTGCTGCTTTCCGAACACTGGGTTTGTTTTAGAGTCTTTGCCATTTCTTCCATCATTGCTGTCATTTCTTGTGGCCTCTGTACACTTACCTCTAGATACCGTGGTTTGTTTTTTTTGAAACAGGATCTCACTCAATTTCCCTCACTACCCTGAAACTTGGGATCCTCCTGCCTCCGCTTCCCAAGTAGCTAGGATTATAGGCATGTGCCACCATGTCCAGATGATTCCATGGTTCTTTTCACCTTCCAATGCTGTGCTTTCCATGGTCTGTGAATGGGAAAGGTGATAGAAATGCACACGGACTGAGGGCCGAAGTGTGGGAGAGAGTATGGAGGACTCCTTTTATCAGCTCTGAGGCATCGGATCTCTCCTGGCCCACCAGATAAGAGAATCAGTTATTTTGTTCATAGTTAAATGAGGGGAGGCAGTTTCCAGTCATATTCCTTAATCAAAGTGATACCAGACAGTTGGTTTTACCTGGCTGCCTTCATGTTCACCTTCCTGGCCCTGTTCCACATTGCCCCCTCTGTGCCTCACCTTTCTCACAGAGGGGGCAGTGTGAGGTGTGATGGAAAATAAAGCCATTGTACAAGTGTCGCGGGCAGCAAAACTGGTTCTGTCCCTTGTAAGCAGCAGCAAAAGGAGAAACCAAGAAAGGGCAGCTGTGTGACTGTAGGCAAGTTACCTATCTCTGTGTCTGTTTTCTCACCACTAAGAAGAGATACTAGCGATTGCCTTACGGTCACTGTGAGAAATAAATGACCACATGCTCATGGAACGGAGCCCAGCGCTTCGGGCCACGTAAGAAGGGCTGGTAGTGTCCTCTTTGTTTTCATTGTCACAGATGGGGCGTGTCCGGTTTGGGATTGGGTCACTCCTGGGAAGGTGTTTGGAAAGAGGCCATTCGGGGCTGTATTTACCTGAAGACAGATAAATCTAGTATTGGGGCAGCACTGGGAAACCGAAATAGGTGTCTCAGTTGCTTTTGCCCCAGTTCCCCTTTCCGTGATACTGCACAGTGGAGTCTCCCTCTCTGTCTTCTTTCCTGCCTTCTACACTCTTTATAGCTGATCATAAAACTTATATGTGGTCATTATAAAAAAATCGAAAAAAGGATAAAAGAAATTTTGAAAACTGTTCTTAACCCCCTCTTCCTGCCCGGCACACACACATACCCAGAGGACGAGCACGCTTTACAAAGCGGGACCGTCCGGACTTCCTGCTCTGTAATCTGCGTCTGTTTTTGCTGAACAATAAATCACAAGTGTTGTCGAATATGACTGTAGCCTTGCATTGGATGGGGTATTTTTACCCAGAGTTGGGAAGACCCTAAAGCAGTGATGACAAACTTTTTAGAGCTTTCCCTGATAACAAACAGCCCACCGCGGCACGTGTGCCAGAGGTTCGCCACCACGGCGCTAAAGACTAAAAGACTGACTGGTTTTCCCAGGTCACCCTAAGGGATCCCCCCAGCCCACTTGTATGTCTAAAACCTGCCTTTGTGTAAGGAAAGGCTGAGTGAATTGCATTTGGGTCTTGTGCTGTGTGATTGTGGGTTTCATAAACCATGATTGTGAGTACATTTGGTGGCTTCAGATGTAGAAGGAACATATTTAAAAGCGGGCTAACAGTTTAAATGATTGATTCACTTGCTGATTGACATAGTCATTGCTGAGACCTGCCGTGTGCCGCCACATCGGGCCAGATGTTCTTGATATAGAAAGAAATGAAGCAGGGAACTACTAGTCTTGGACAGCATCTCATTCTCAGTGAGCGAAGATTTTTAACAGATCAGCTTACCCAGGCATGGTGCATACCTGTAGTCTCAGCTACTCTGGAGGCTGAGGCAGGAGGATGGCAAGTTTGAGGCCAGCCTGGACAACTTAGTGGGACCTTGTTTCAAAGTAAATTTTAAAAAAGAGAGCACCCCTTTTAAAAAGGGGTGGGCGTAGCTCAGTGGCAGAGCTCTCAGTCCCCAGTACAGGATGGGGCGTGTGTGTGTCTCATTACAGGCCAGACGTAGTAGAATGTAGCAGGCAAACATTGTGGATGGTTCACGTACCCGCGCAGAGGAGTTATTTTTTTCTCCTCCTGGGGTGTTAACTTACAGAGCAAGTGCTGCACCCACAGAAGCATTCGGTAGATAAAATGGAAATAAATAAATAAATGAAATGCTAATAATGCTGCTGGCCCCAAAGTCTCCTTGTCTCTGCTGGCTTTTCCCTACAGAGCATCACAGTGGAGCTTTGTTCTTCTGCCCCTTTGTCCGAAAGAGGCCCCTCAGGCTCGCTTGACCGGGCAGGGAGGCCAGGCAGGGAGGCCAGGCTGCGCCTGCCCAAGTTTCCCAGGGCCTTGCAGTCCCAGCTCCTGCTGTCCTCCTTTCCTGAGGGTGGGGGCCTCCTGGCTCGTGGAAGGGCGAGAACGGCACCTGCGCCCTGTGGTTCTGCCACTCTTCTGCCGGTGGACAAAAGCAGCGAGTAAGACCTGCTCCTGGCAGGCGGGAGCAGGTGGATCTGGGGCTTCGGAGACGCTAGGATTCCGTTTGTCTGTCTTCACACTGGCATCTTGTGGAAGTCACCACACCCCTATGAGGTTAGGACAGGTAGGTATGGGCTGGGTGGCTCCTGGCTTGCTTCTTGCTGATGGGGCTTCTGCATCTGTCTGTAAGATGGAATTCCCAACTTTCAGGCCCATTATTCAGGATGGTGATTCCTAACCCTGTGTGCACGTCTGAATCACCTGGGATGCTTTTAAAACATACCGAGGGGCTGGGGATTTAGCTCAAGTGGTAGAGTGTTTGCCTAGCAAGTGCAAGGGCCTGAGTTTGATCCCCAGCACCCAAAACAAAAACAAAAATGGTACTGGTGTTTTAAAACCCAGAGCAAGTAACTTTGTATTCCTGGGTGGGACCTGGCTGGGCATCTTTGTATTCCTGTGTGGGACCTGGCCAGGAATCTTTGTTTATTTGCTCTCCCGGTGACTCTGACCCACAGCCAGGCTTGAGAACCTTGGGCCAGAATGCCTGAGCTGGAGCTGAAAGGTCCGTTCTGAGTTGCTTGTCCCTACCTTTCAGCTGACCTGTAGGGACAATGAGTTGGCAAAGGTGCTTTTATAGAGGTGGGTCGGGTCAGGCCCAGGTCTCCTGTGGTGGAGCTCAAGGCTTCCCCTCCAACGTACTGCTACTCACTGTGGTCACGATCACAGGAAAGGAAGGCCTTTGGGATTATGATGTTGGTAAGTGTCTATTTATCACCCACACTGGTAAGGGGACCAAGCTTAATTGGCATTCAGTCTTCCTGCCCTCTGTGTTCCTTTCTGTATTACGCACTATTTATTTATTTTTGCTGTGGTGGGCTCAAACCCAGGACTGTACTGGGCAAGTGCTCCCCCACTGACCTATACCCCCCCAGCCCTGTCTTGCACGTTATTTACCATTGTATGTTCTCACACAGCATCACAAGCGTTTGTTTCTCTGCTCCAGGGGGCAGGTACCATGTTACATCCCTTGTCGCACACAAGTGGCTGGACAGACCCGGCATCCTGTAGATGTTGTGGAGTGGGGGGGTGGGTACCCAGCCATGAGTCCTGAGCTGGGGGACTGTCTGTCTCCCTTCTGAGCCCTGGGTTAAGTGGGTGGAGGCAGCTGCCCTCTGCATTCGAGGCATGTTCAGATGAAAAATAGTGGCCGGGCATAGTCAGGACAAACAGGGCTGTGCAGGGCCTGTGAACTTGATCCTGGCAGTGCTGGCTCACCTAAAAATAAACTGCCTCAGATCCTTCTCCGATCCATGCTGCTCCAGCCCCTTCCCCGGCCCTGCCACCCAGCTGGCTTTTGCAGTGAGCAGTTCCAGTACACATGTCACAGCTGGGATCGGGCTTGTGTTTGGAAATAAACAAGTCGTTCCCCCCCACCCCAGGCCTGGGACTTTCCTTTATCAGGAGACATGGCTCCAAGATGCGATGTGTCTTTTCGGCAGCCTTCATGCTGTGTGAAAAGAGAAAGGGCTTTTGGAGAGGATCAGACTCCTTCAAATGTCTTCATGTTGGTATTTGGGGAGGGCTTGCGGGGGCAGGCATGATATGAGTTAATTTGAGGGGCGATGAATGCAGAGGACTAATTTATCCCCTGATGCTCTGGGCACGCGGCAATGGTGGGGCAGAATGTTCCCATGTTGCAGGAAGATGCTGCGTGTGGATAGTGACGCATGCAGCTGCTCTGAGTGTCAGTGCCCAGCTCCATCCCTGTTAGCAGGGCCGCCCATCTTCAAGTGGTAGCCAGGGGAGGTAGCTCAGGCTGAAGGGATGCCCATGTTTCTGTTGTAGCTCATTCAGAGCATTAAGAGCACAAGGTGAATCCTGCTGCCATTGTGGTGGTTCCGAAATCAGTGCAGCTCAGCCCAGGAAAGGCATCTTTCTCCCACGGATGTGGGGGAGTATGAGTTGGTACAACAACCAATAGGCTCTTCCCTGCATCTGGTTAAGCTGAGGATGCATCCCCCACAGCTCTAGAAATTTCACTTCTAGTGTTGGGACTAGAAAAACCACCTCTGGTTGCTCAAACAGAAACAGGGATGCATACTGGAGCACTTCCCGTGATTTTGAATAGCTGGACGCAACCTAGATGCCTGTGGGCTGGGAAATATATCACTAAGTGCTACATCTTCCTTGAAGAATCAGTCCGGCTATGTTTAAGAAAAAGATTGGTACACAGTCAAGTTACAGAATATATGTAGTAATGACGTCATTCCTGTAAGAGGAACAAACAAAACAGTGGAGCAAAAAAGATAAATTTCTAGACAGGAAGGGTACCATATTTGTCTACTTGGAATATTTTATTTAAAGAAAATGAGAGACGTGTTCCCGACATCAGAATGCTTACAGGGGCTGGGGATTTAGCTCAGTGATTAGAGTGCTTGCCTTGCAAGCACAAGGGCCTGAGTTCGATCCCCGGCACCACAAAAAAAAAAAAACCAAAAAAACAAAAAAACCGAAAACAAAATGCTTACAGTGTAATGGGGAAAGTTAGCAAATAGATAGCAAGGGGATTTCCTGGAAGGGAACACTGTTGTTATTAACCAAGACAATAGCTGATGTTGTTGAGTAGGGATTGCAAGAAGAGACCAGTTTGGATAGAATATTATTAGTTCTATATTAGAAATGAGGTTCAAATAATAGTAGCTCAAGTGAAGTTAATTTTTCTCACACATTAAAGAAGTCTGGAGGCCGGAAGCCTAAGCTTGGTGTGGTGGGTCCACAGTCACTGGGAAGTCAGATTCTTTCTAGCTCATCCTTCTGCCATCCCTTGTCTTTAAGTTCCAGGATGGCTGCTGGAGCACAAGCCATCACATCATCTTTCCAGGCAGTAGGATGATGATAGGCTGGAGAAGGAAGTATCCTTTAAACATCCCTTTTGAAATCATTGTATGGCAATTCTGATTTCATGTTACTTTGCAGATGTTAGTCACAGAGCTACACCAAACTGCAAGGGAGGATGGAAATAAGCTAGCTGAACATCGGTGTTCTATTAGGAAGAAAGGAGAATGGGAATTGGGAGGCACCTAGATAACGGAAGATGGGAGAATGAATTTGGCTCACATTGTTGAGTCGGAGCTGTCTCTGGGCTGTGCAGGAATTGGAGGGCTGAGGCTGCAGCTCTTAAACAGCAGAGAAGGGTGGGACTCAGACATACTCCCACTGGAGATAGTGACAAGGCAAAACGCCCATCAGGTTGTAAGTGTCAGAATTTTCCCGCCATGCTGAAGATCTGGTGTGCACACAGAAAGCACACAGAACTGACTTGCTCAGTCACTCAGATCTGTATATCTTGGCTTGCATGAACGTTTTCAGGCCACTCATTCACTGCTCATCTCTCTGGGTTCAAATCCCAGCTCTGCTTTTCCCCGGCCTCTTACTGCATAAGGCAGTGAGAGGATGCTGAAACCCAGACTGCCCTCATCGCCGGGCACGTGCCCTGTGCAGGGCCCTCTTCCTCCTGCACGAAGGTGCTGCACGGGCTGGTTCTGACTGTGACATTAGTGAGTTTATCTCTCTGTGCATTGCTTTCTTCTTTGGGAAGGGTAAATGAGTTACTGTATGTAAAGCTCCTGGAACGGTGCCTGGCCCACAGTGAGAACCATGGTAAGGATTAGCCGCCGTGATTATTTTTAGTTAGGGCGTGAGTGGAGTTTCCCGCTTTCTTCTCCAAGGGTTTGCCAAAACCTGGCATTAGGAGGGGGCGCGGCTCTTGATCTTTTCCAGGTTGGTTGCTGAGCTTGCATTTCTCCTTCCCAAAGCATTCTTGCTAAACCTTCAGCTTTTCTGAGGTGCGGCCTCTTAGCCTTGGGGCAGCTGACCTTGGTGGTCCTGGTGCGCTCTTGATCTGAAAGAGGAACACCGCAGGTTGCCCGGCAAGGCTTTGCGGGGCACAGATTTCCACGTGGGCTCCAGGGGGAGCAGCACTGTGTGCTCTAGAGCCTTCTCCACAGCAGGTGGCACCCCCGGGTCTGCTCTGGGCTGCACCTGACTGTGGGTCGTCCCTGGAGCACAGATCAGATCCTAGAAGCACGAGAACAATGCTGAGGTCTGGGTGTTGATGAAATGCTTTATCAGGGCTATTACCATTTTTAGAAGAGATAAGTTCATATTTTCTTGATTTCTGGATATATTTCATAGTTCAGCATTTCAGAAATTGGGATGCATTGTACAATGTCTTTATGCAACACATCTTTGTTTCTCCAACGCGATGTTATTACATAGATGCTATATCTTAAAAATGAGTATTCCTGCTTCCTCACCTCGGTGCATCCAGAATGGATTTTGCTTTATTTGTCAGTAGAAAAGGCTCTGATTTCTTTAATTCCTCAGAGAGGTGATTGTTCCTTGGCTGGTGGACCAAGTTCTGCATGGTATGAGTTAATGTATTTACTCTTCTCCCCTCAAGGGAGTGCTGTAATTTGTTTAAGATCGCAAAACTGAGGACCCAGGATTCAAGCCAGGGTCTCTCTAATGCTCAAGTTTGGTCCTTTCTTCTCCACAGCACAGACCTGGGCTTCTATACTCTTTATTTCTGGCCTCTTCTCTTCTTCCTCCTCCCCTTTTTTTTGGTGGTACTGGGGCGAATCCAGGGCCTTTACAGTGAACTATGTCCCAGCCTTTTTATGTCTTTTATTTTGAGACAAGGTCTTGCTAAGTTGCCCGGGCTGGGCTTGAACTTGCAAACCTCCTGCCTCAGCTTTTCAGAGTGCTGGAATTATAGGTGTGTGCCACCCCGTGTCCACCCTACAATGCCTGCTTCTCCTCCAATTGAAACTCCATTTAGTACTTGGTCATTCTGAATAATACTGCTTTATGATTGTAAAAATGTGACTTTTTGTAGAAAATACAAAAAGCTAAAAACATGCTTTAAAGTCTTAATGGGATTATACTGTAAAAGCAATTTTCTTATCCTGAGTTGCTGACTTGATGTCTGTACTGTCGTGGACATCATCCTATGTCACAATCCTCAACCAGGACTTTTAGTTGCCTTGTAGTTTTGTCACAGACACACTAGAATGTTGTTACCTACTTCTTCCTATTTTAAGTTACACTTCCGGGAGTCACCTCGGGTTTAGGCTTAATTGTTTCTTTAGGATAAATTCCTAAAAGTGGAGTTGCTGGCTTCAAGGCTGTGCTACCTCCTAAAGCTTCTGTGATGGCATCGAGTTTCTCAGCCGCCGCCCAGGGTGGCTGTGCCACTCAGCATCCCACCCTGCCAGTGCCACCAGAAGTCTCTGCCTGTTTTCTCTTTTAATTTCCTTGGTTATCAGTTGGTGGAGAGGTGTATTACGGTTGTTTCCATTGGTAACTTTTTTGAGACGAGCGGCCTGTTTTCCTGGACTCCCGTTGGTTCTTCAGGACCTTTTCCATGTGTCCTTTCCTCGTATCAGTCTTTTCTCTGTGGTGGCTGTGTGGTTTCCCTCTAAATTCTCACAGCAGCGTTTCTCAGACACCCCTTCACCCCCACTGGAGTCCAAGGTCTGTGAGGTGGGAAGTAGGTCTCACTCATCTCTATTCCTGGGCTAGTGTGGGACCGTCTGGGTAACCACTTGGTGCTCACTACTCTGGAATGGATGGACAGATGGACACATACTATTCTTAAAAAAGAAAACCAGGCTGGAGATTTAGCTCAGTGGTTAGAGTGCTTGCCTTGCAAACACAAGGCCCTGAGTTCGATACCCAGCACAAAAAAAAAAAAAGAAAAGAAAAAGAAAGAAAGAAAGACAAATTCAAAAAACGTCTCCCATTTCAGCAAAGTGAGTCTAATACCATCTTATCCCATTTTTTCCTTCTTGTCCTCCTCCTTCCCTCTGGGCCGGTGAGGTCTTTTTGTACCTCCAGAGCCAGCAGGACAGGTGAGTGACCATCTAGGCCAGTTGTGGTGAGAAGGCCAGGTGTGGGCCAAGCACAGCTGTCCTTCGAGTGGGACATTGGTGGCAGGCCACCTGACCGCTCTGCCCTGCTGGAGGGGAATCACTGCCTCTTTGACAGTTTAAAAGGTATCATTAGCGATAATGGCCTTATAAAATCAGTACATGGTAATTATGGAGCATTTGGAACACAGGAAAACAGAAGAAAGAAAATGATTACCTGTATGTAGCCTTCCCACTCAGCTCACTCATGGCTGACATTTCTGTAGGGTATTTATTGTTATTTTTCAGATGTATTTTCTAGGCAAACATTGTTCGAGGTATTTTCCCCTGTATGTATTTGTAACCATCTGCCACGTAGTTCTCTTGTTCTGTCTTTGTCACTCAATAGAACAACGCAGAAAACTTCCTATGTTTTTGTAAACGTGTTCAGCGGTTTTGTAATACTTTACTAAGTGGTTTTACCGTAACCCACTTAGTTGTGCTTCTATTGTGCAGGACCTTGGGTGGTTTCCCTGTGTCACTCTGGTAAACAGCTCTGGGGTGGACAAGTTTGTATGCCCCGTTTGTTTGCTGTTTCTTTAGCTGAGCCCCCACAGCCACCCTGTCCCCTCCCTCACCTCTCTTTGGGGCCTGTGCCCTTCTTGGTCTCTTGCTTTGTGTTTCTCAGTATCTGAGTGTAGCAACCTATTGAGAAATGGCTTCCTTTTTCAGGAAGAATACCCCTGTTCTCAGGCCTTGAGGAGGCCACACACAGGAGTGCAGAATCATGCCACGTGTGATCACTGCCGGCCTGTCCCTGCTCCCTTCACAGGCCCGGGGCTGCACATGCCACAGGCCAGGGGAGGCCAAGCTGGTGAGGGGCTGTGGGCCTCGTGCCTGGCCAAGTCTCTTTGCTGACAGTGAGCTGAAGAGGGAGGGGTGGCTCTGGTCACACTTGTAGACTCAGCCCCCTTCATAGGAAATCCATTCCTTGTGTTGTGTGGGCGAGCCTTGGGGAAAACGTCCACTAATGGGAGGCCACCGAGATAGCAGCTGCCTGGACTTGGCTTCAGCCCTGCCCCTCTGAGGAGCCGCTCGGGGCCTGAGGGAAGCTCCAGGTGCTGCAGCTGGCAGCCAGCAGCCCTCTGGAGGGTCACTGTTGGGTGGTCTGCCAGGTTCACATCCTGCCCCGACAGTTACTTTATCTCTGGATCTTTCATCCTCATGTGGGGGTTGTGATAGCCCTGACCTTAGATGAAGTGAGTTAGCTTTTACACACTTCTTAAAACAGTCATTGGCTTGCTAAATAAAAAGTCAACTGACAGACCAGCGACACTGTTGGCTCTCACAGCAGTTTGAGCCCACAACTGCTGCCATCCAGTAAGGAGGAGGAGCCGAGGTCCCAGGGCAAGTCCTCATGTTGCCTTTTGACTCTGTGTGACTTGGACTAAGTCGCTGCCCTGCCCTAGGCCTCAGTTTCCTCATAGTTATTTACCTATTGGTGTGAGATGACGTTGGAGGCCTCATCTTAGAACATTCTAGGATTTAAGGATAATTCGGATGGGTCCAGGCCCACCACTAGCCCTTGCTGGTTGTCTTGGGCCTTGGTTGGGGCCAGCCGTACAGACGAGAGGCCAGGAGATGCAAAGCCCTTTGAGGTTCCTCTGGTTTTCTCTTCAGTGCAGGTGAGCTGACCTCCACCTAGAGTGTTAATTGGGGCACTGTATCTGGGTCACTGGGGAATGGGAATGTGAGGCATGTGTTGTCCTGCCTGGTGGAGCATGGCCTGAGGTATGGGCTGCCCCACTGGGACACGCTGGCCACAGTGGCCCACAGCACCTGCCACTTGCTTTGTCCCTGGTCTGTGTGGATGTGAAACCAGGTCTTACGCAAGAGTGTATGTGTGCATCTCTGCCATGAACTGTCACATCAGGACGCTGAACACAGTGCCCTTGTGATTAGGGAACTAATAATAGGCCCTGGCTCTGGTTCTTAGTCCCGATGGGTACGAAGGAGTGGGATGTGCCTTGCAGGCTCTCAGGAGTCATTCACTGTGTACTGAAGAAGGGGACTGAGACTGGTGGATTTTCTCCCAAGTCTCTTGGCCCCAGGCCTTCCGGAAGGTTCTGGCCACCTGTGGTCAGGTGGCAGAGCGGCCCCTGGGCACTTCGTCTGGGTTTGTGTGCTGTGTTGTGTGTCTGTCTGCATTAGTAGGGTAGAACACAGCGGGAAGAGTCTACTTCCAGACCAGGAGTTTGGGGCAAGGCGGCTGACAGGCAGCACAGGGTGTAGCATCTGGTGTGTGTGTTGATTCTGATGTGGACCAGCTGGGTGGTGTTGGCTTGGTGCACTGACCTCTGGGTTCACATTTATAAATGGAGATGCTCGCATCAAGATGCCCAGCACTGGCCAGGCACACAGTAGGTGCCCCCCCAATCCCATCCATTCAGGGAGATCATGTGACCAGCAGCTAAGAGTGTGTTCTCAGCAGTCAAACTACCTGGGTTCAAATCTTCCCTCTGCCCCTGACTAGCAGCTACATGACTTCAGATTGCTCCTTGTCCTCAGTGTATCCCTCTGTAAAGTGGGGACAGTTAGGGCATTTCCCATACATATGTTGGGGGAGTCATGTGAGTTAGTAGGGGGACTTAATGCTATGCCTGGCACATAAATGCCTTCTCAGTGCATACTTTATCTGATTCGTCAAAGTGTGGTCAGTTGATTTCTTGGGAGATTGGTGAACGGCAGCCTCTCTGTTTTTTTGAAATGGGTTCCCTCTCTGCCCAGCCGAACGTGGGAGGATGCGTGCATATGCATGTCTGTGTGCGTCTTTGAGCTGTGTCACTCCTGCCCCTGGCTTGGAGGACAGATCCTGTGTCTCCTCCCTCACTTGCTTCCTCGGGCTGCAAGCATCTTGGTAGCTTGCTTGGGCCTCTCTTGAGGCTTCATGTTGCAGGTGTGGCTTGACAGATGACCTGTTCTGGGCCTCCTGGGAGTAAAGTGAGGGCCAGGAAAGTGCTCCTCCAGAATGAGTGCGTTCCAGCCCTGCCTGCCTCTCCTGCATTTGCCTGCTTCCAGGAGTGGGAGCGGGTACCTTGGATTTGCCGTGTAAACGTGGCCATGCTTAAGCATCTTAAAGCAGTGAACAAGTCTGACCTTTAACTACCTTCAAAGGTACCTGGGTTTTGGAATTTTCATGACAGAGATGGCTGGTGATGAGTGTTAACAATCTGCCAGGCCTGATGCTAAGCATTTTATGTCTCCCTCTTCCCCCATTTATAGGTGAAGAAACTGAGGCATAGAGAAGCTACCTACCTAACCATCCCTCTCTGAACACCTCTGACTGGTGCTCCTGGGATTGCTGAGCATCCTTTCTGAGCCCTTTGTCACCCCTGCCGGATATTGTGTTGGTGACTTGAGCACAGTCACAGCTGTGTCAGCTGAGGCGCGTGGGACCTCGGGGAGAACCTGCAGTCTTTGGACTTGTTAGAGAGGGTTCCCTCGGCCTCTTTCCCTGTCCCGGAGCTGACATTGCCTTCCATTCCTGGTTTTTAGGTCTGATTTTTTTTTTTTAATATCTCCTAAACCCCATATTCCCTTGCCTTCCACTGCCCAGATAAAATGGTCCTTGGGAAGAGAATTTGAAGGTTTTATAAAGGAGAAGGGCACGGCTGGTCAGATGGCCTTCTCAGATCCCTTCTGAAAAAGAGGCAGATGACCTTATGCAGCAGCCCCAGCCTGCCTTCCCACAGTGACCCTGCTGGGACGCGGTGTTTTAATCTGTGAACTGGAAGTCCTGCTTTCCTCTGGGGGGAGGGGCGGACCGTGGCTATGAAGCTGGTGCTACTACGTAGTGACGCTGCATGGCTTTGGCCATGTCCCAGCCTTGGTTTCTGTCCCTATGCAATGGAGATGATTTAGTGCTGACACATTCGTGATAAGGATCTAATGAGATGCTGTGTTCCCACAGTGCTCAGTAAGCTGTGAATTTCTGTGACCTGATGTGAGGTGCTGTGACCAGGTGTCCAAAGCATAGTCATCATGTCTCTGTGCTTCACAGCAACTGAAGACAATCGTATCACTAGTAGGTCACTTTGGCTTTATTAGAAGTGCAGCTTGGCGATTTGGTGTCAGAAGGCTGCTCAGGCCTTGGGGTGCACAGTGGATCCTGAACAGGGTTTGGGTGCTGATACCCCCACCCCGACTTGTTTCCAGAGCTTGTTGCTTTCTTCACTCACACACAGATTAATAATCGAGACTTTTATCCAGATGTTCATTTGAAGTTCCCCTGGTCTCCCTGTCCGCTGTTGAAGGCGCAGCTTTTCCATTGATTAAGGCTACAGAGAAGGAAGACAGGAATTGTCTGCTCTGTGATCTTTTGGAACTGGTTTCTTCCTCTCATTTACAGTAGAGGAGGTAAAGGCCCAGATTCTGTCCATTGCCCATGGTCCCTTGGCGGGGGGTTAAGATTTGAACTGAGATCTCTCTGACTGATCGCCATCATCTTTCCGATTAAGATGGGGCTCTCCTCTCTCTTTCCTTCTTCTTCCCTCCCCTCCCCTCTTCTTTCTCTCTCTCTCCCCTCACAGACTGGCTGCTCTGGCAGATGCATCAACTCTGAGCATACAGGGAATAGTTGGAGGTGACCCCTTTGGAGCAGTGGCTTCTGCTCTTGGCAAGTGTAGGGTCCCGTCATCCTGGAGACGTGGCAGGTGTGGCACTCAGATGCCCAGGCTGCTTGCTGCTGTGGCCTGTGCCCAGCCATATTGGACTTTTAGCCAAAGACCTCCTCCCTTACGAAGTGCCAAGTTCTGATAAATCAAACAACAAACAGGGCTCTGTGTGGTTGTTTCGTTTCCTGGAGAAACTCAGAGCTTTAGCCTCCTGCATTCCAGGGTGCTGGGTATGCCAGAAATTCTCCAGACAAACAAGAAGGAAAGTTTTGTTTTTATAGTAAAAATGCTAATAAAATATCTCTTGAATCTGCTCCTTCCTTTTCACCCACGCTACCACTAACCATATTACCTCTTGTTCTCATCATTTGCTGAATTGCTGTGGCTTCTTAATTGATCTTTCTGTTCCTGGTTTCTTCACACTCACTTCAGTCTGTCCTCCACATGGTTTCCAGAATGATGATTGTTCAAGAATGTAAATCTGATCACATTTCTTCTAGCACTTCCCTCCCCACGCCTGCAAGATTGAGTGCAGATGCCTTAGTATAGCCTTCTAGGACATTCTGGAACTTTCTGAAATGTTCCAGGACTACATGAGTTTTAGTCTTGGCCACTTGCTGACTTTGTTCTCCCTGTCCTCCATCCCTACAGTCTCTAGCTGCTAACTCCTTTAAAAAAAAGTTCTTTCATGACTCTGGTCTTTGCTTATGCAATGCCCCCACATGGCATGCCATTCCTACCCCTTTCCCTTTGTCCACATGCCACAATGCCTGATCATCCCCAATCCCTTGAACTCATTTTAGGGATTACCTCCTCTCAGTTGCCTTCTCAGGATCCCAGCCACTCCATCCCACAGAGCTTGGCAGTCTCCTTGAAACCCCGTGGTGTGTACACAGACCTCTCTTGTGGTGCCCAGGCGGCACACTCTGCGGCTTCAGCTGTCCTAGTCTGGAGGGTCTGAGGAGGCCCGATTTACCCACCTGACACCTGGGTGGGGAGATGGCAAGCTGCGCTCATGGGCATGCCCTCCTCTATACCAGCTCCAGAAGACTCTGGACCTTATTGGGCCAAGCAGCCACAGACTGATCCAGATTCCAGGGGACAGGAAATAGTCCTCTCAACTATCTAGACCTCTAGACAGACTGCAGGACTGTGAAGTACTCTGTGCTGTCTTTAATGAGGGTGGGCTATGCTTGTATCATAGCTTCTGGTGACCCTAAGACTGCCCAATGGGGAGGAACAGCTCTTGCCACCTGCTGCCAAGGGCGGGAGCTCTTCTGCCATCCACCCCTACACCCACTGTGTACACTCCTGGAAATTGAGTTATCAGGGGTCTTTCTGAAAGCAGGGGTGCATCAGGACATGGTGTTCCCAAGCACACAGCAATGACCGTGCCAGGCAGATTAAAACAACAAGGACCCCTTGTCTGTCTGGGTCTTCAGTTGTGTTAATGTTCATTTGTACTCTCAGTCCTGTCTAACAGACTTGAGGGTGCTCTGAGGGACTGGAAATGGATTAGAGCCATCACGATGACCCTTTTAGAGACAGTGCCCAGACTGTAACCCAGAACCTACTTATTCATTCCAAAGTGCCAACACTGCAATTAAACCTGAATACTGAGGTTTTAGTTTAGAAAAAACAACTCATACATTAACATCTTTGGTCTTAAAAGGAAAACAACACGGGTGCCATAGGTTCTCATGTGAATGTACTCTTTCTAGTAATATAGTATTCTCAGCTTATTTCCTCATCTGGGAAATGAGATCAGAGTGTGGGTATAGAGGAGCTAATACACATAGACTGCATAGCACAGTGCTTGGCATGTGGGAATACCCAAGCTAAAAAGACCCCACAGTTGTAAAAACAGTCCTGGACTAACAGTTAACTCAAAGGTGGATCATAGATCTAAACCAAAAAGATAATACTGTGAAACTCCCAGAACCTAGGAGGACATATTTGTGGATGTGAACTTGGCAGATATGTCTTAGGTGATAAAAAGTCTAAGCAGAGAGATTAATAAAGTAAATTTAATAAAAAAAAACTTCTCAAGATTGTGAAGGATTTTTGGAAGAATGCTTTTGTTTTGCTTTGCTTTGTTTTGTTTTGTTTCGTTTTATTTTAAGATAGGGTCTCACTGTCTAGTTCAGGCTGGCCTTGAACTCACTATGTAGCCCAGGCTGGCCTCAAACTTGTGGCGATCCTCTTGCCTCACCCTCCTGGGTACTGGGATTACAGGTGTGTGGCACCATACCTGGCTGGAAGAAAGCTTTTGGCTGACACATGGCCCCAGAAATGAAGGGTTAGTTACCTTCTTTACTCTCTTGTAGGCTTTCTGGAAGCCAAAGAAACATTAGCCTCAGGAGGAAGATTGTAATAGTGTGCGTTTAATTCATATTAGAAAGGACTACTTTTTGTTGCAAGCTATAGAAATTGTGACTTAAATAGGCCTTTGTGTTTCTCCTACAATAAGAAGTTTGGAGTTGGTGGCCCTTGTGTGTTGGTTTGGCACACGTGATGTTGGCAGCGATGGTTCCCTGGGTGACTCTTGGCTGTTCTAATGGTTGCAAGATGCTTGGCTGTAGCTGGTCCATCTTCAAAGCGGGCAGGGCCTGGCAGGCAGCCCCAGAGACTGTCCCTTCCTTCTCTGCTGTTTCCCAGCAGACATATCTGTGTGCCTAACTAGCCAGAACCATGACACATTGGGAAGCTGGACGTGGAGACTGGGTCACCCAGACCAATTGCATGGAAGTCTGTGAGGCTGGGGCCCGGGGATGTGAGTGTGAAGACAGGGCTGAGAACCATTCGCGTGGACCAGTTCGTCACCATGCACAGCGCCACCTGAGGAAGAAGCTGAGAGCGGGTATTAGCAAGTTAATGAGCAGCCACCATCACCGCAAGGTGTTTGGCCATTGCATTAGCTAACCACCGGTGTCCCAGACACTCATCTGCCCTTGACCCCTGGATGCTTGCCCAGGCCTTGTTGCGATGACCCTGGGAAGGAATTGTTTTTCTCTGTGTGCCATCGGGCACCAGCCCCTAGATGAGTCTTAAGTACCTCACCTCCCCACCTCAGCCTCCCAGGGGAGCGGGTCTTAAGGACAGGTTAAGGCCAGGCCCCTGGGGGAGGCCCATGCCCACCTCTGCTGTTAGGCGTGCCCTGTCCTCGGTGGTTCACACCAGGTCCCTGGCAGTGTGCTGAGTCAGGGATTCTCCAGCGTCTCCCATTGGAGTTGAGGGATGGAGAGGTAAACCAGCTCTGTGGCTGCGCCTTGCTGGCCTGGTGAATTCAGACAGGCACGTAGAGTGTTTGGTCTGGGTCACAGGCTGTGTCGCTGAAGGACCTGGCTTGTGAGCAGCACCACACCTGTGACCCTGACACCTGGGTCCGCTTGTTTCCCGGCCCTGGGGCTGCAGAGCCCTGAGGCTGCTGTGTCCTGGACACTCAGAGGGTCGGCATACCTGCTGTACCCTTCTCGGCTTCCCATATTCCTCAGCCAGGCACCTCTGTGGACACATCTGTTGCCCCTACTTATGTGATTTCCTCAAGCTTATGGACCACGTTCCTCTGCCTGACATGGTGCCTGGCACCAGGAGGATGTTTCTTGTTTGTTGAATGACTGGATGATGGATAGGTGTGTTTCTCCCCTTACCCTGTGATTCACTTCAGGCTCAGGAAAGTTAGGGGGAAGAGTGGGTGTCTGGCTGTCTCATAATTTAGTCCAGTTTGTCTCCTTGACCCCACAGACTGCTGATGTTGAGGACATATTGGTGGTATTAGCGATGGGGTTGTAGTATTGAAATGAGGCTGGAAACAAACCTAGGAAGGCAGACCTAAGGCAGATCATCCACCAGCTTTTCAAGATAAAGGTTCCCTGAGAGTACCTTTTTGACTTCTGAGATGGGTGCTCAGGATATGAGGTCAGGCAGGTGCCTGCCTCTTGAAAGTCCGGGTGAGGCTCAGAGCCGCTGGAGTGTGGGCTGACTCAGCAGTCATCGCCGAGAAAAGCCCAGTCCTTTGCCATCCACTCTGCCTGGCTCACGCTCTGAGTTTCCCAGGAAACTCTGCAAGTACCTCAAACCCACTCCCTCTCCTTTCCTGGATTGCTGTACTTAGTCCCAGGGCAGTTAGAGCAGGTGATACTATCTAATGAGGGCGCTAATTGCACAGAAGAGTTAACTGAGGTGTCAGGGCTTCAGGGCAGGGTCTCCTGCAGCCGCTGCTGTGCCAGCCCCAGTGATGGGCACTCACACCCAGGGACAGGGCCCAAGGGTATCTGGTTTGCCTTCAGCTGCATGCAACCTCCAGAACCTCCCACCTGCAGCCTGTCGGCAGGCCCAGAGTTTAGCCCCGGGGAGCCCAGGGCGGGACGGGAAGCCCTGCCTCCCCAGCTGTGACCGCTCTCACCCTGGCCTCCTTGGGAACATCTCCACTTGTGGTCCAGGGCAGACTTGTTTGTTTGTGTTTGAAGTTCCCCGACTCCGGCTTTGACGTCAAGGCAGGGCTGCTGGTGGGAGGCTTGGCAGGGAGGTTGTCTCTGCACAGATGCACATGTCTGGCAGCTTCCCCAGAGGAGCCGGGCTCAGGACGAGCTGAGCGAGGCATGGCTGTTGCGAAATGCCCCGTGTAGGGATTGAGGTCGCTGTGCTGTCTCCTCTCCTCACCTCACTTTGCCTGGCACTCCCTCACCCTGCCCCTCTTCTCGCTCATGTTAGCCCCTCTGGGTACCTTGAGGGCTCGGCTGTGCTCTGAGCCCAGAGTTGCCTCTGGTACCCCCGGAGCTGAGTGCTGTGGCCAGCCCGTGCTGAGTGTGGAGCCTTCAGCTGCATGCAATGTCCAGAGGCCTCCTTACATTCCCAGAAATCATTTTGTAACCAGCTGGCCACGGCAGCTGGGCCAGACCCTTTAACTGGCTGGGTCGGCAGGAGACCCACAGAAGCATGCTCCAGTTTTGGGGAGAGATAGAAGACGAAAGGGAACATCCTTGAGGCATGAGCAGAGCTGCCAGTGGTAGGGCAGGGGCAGCCGCTTTGGGGACCTTCAGGGGAGGGGTGGAGTAAGTCTCAAGAGCTTTGGTGACTTCTACAAGTTTGGGATAGCCTAGACAGGGACTTGGCACTACAGGCGTCTCTTAGGTGTCCATTTAAGAGTGTGGTGCTGCCTACCTGGGTGCCGCTTCATGGGCACCAGAGGAGGGTGCTCGTGAGCTGGAGGCTGATCCAAAAACCCCACCTGCCAGCCACAAGACTGAGTACATCAGGAAGAAAGGGATGGGTGAGTGGGGTGGGCATCCAGGAGCCTCACTCTGCAAAGCATGAGGGGGTCTTGGAAGGGCAGGCTACAGGTACCTGGCAAGGGTTTGGCTAGTTTTAATGAATTTAGTGCTGCTTTGGAGCCAAGAATCAGCTATAGCCCAAGGTTAGGTTATTGCAAACCAGGACCGGAGCTGGTGGCCTAGTTATGTAGGCATATTTAAGAGCATGGGGAAACCTGTGACTTTTACCCACAGTGTTTGCTTCCTGGAACAGCCGAAGCTTTGCTGGATTTCGCGTGTATTAGCTGGGGGAAGTGGGAGACGGTGGGGTACGCAGGGACAGAGCATTGGATGATCTACTCCTTTCTTTAAAAGCATGATTCAGAAAAATTGCAGAGCTCATGGTGCCTTGGTTTCATCATTTGTGAGATGGGGATAATAAAACACCTGTATGTCTCATGGGTTTAACACATGAGTTTCATTGTCTGAGCGTGACTAGTGAAGAACAGCAGCCTGTGGTTGTGCTCAGACTGTGGGCTTCACCACCTGCAGGGCGGGCAGGTGTCCCTCAGCCTGCAAGTAAGCTGAGCTGGCTGCCCACTACCCTACCTGCATCTCATCACAGCTTTGCTTTTCTCCATTCGGTTCTTCCTGTCAGAAGTCTGGAAGTGTCTGTAGTGTTTTCAGTTACACGTGACAGTATTTTGTGAGGGGAATGACATGCTTCAGGGACATTGCCAGGCTTGGGGTTGTGTGAAGATTGGGATGTCCTGCACTGTTAGGGATCTCCTATAACTCTTCCCTCCTGGAATAGTCACTGGGAATATGGGGAGTGGAGGAGATATGGTACTGTACACATGGAGCCAAGAGTTAATACTGCAAGTGGACAGTTGAGTATTGAGGCAATTTCGGTCACCGAGGGAGCCTACTGTTGTACGGGGGCATCTGTCTCAGCCTGTGCCCAGGGTTCCTTTGTCCATTTATATTTCAACATCTGTCACATACGTATGTAGCCACAGACTTAACCTCTTGCCCTGCTTTTGAGACACAAAGACCTGGGCCTCAGAGAGGGTCCTGCGGCAGCCGATGTCCAAGGCAGCATTAGGGTAACAGATGTCTTAGTATCTGGCTGCCCGTAAAGTCCAAATCACAGATTCGTGAGTTGTCCGCAGAAGGAAACTCCCTAAACCAGGCCTTGCAATTTTAGGGTGGAGCCGACTTTGTTTGCAGAGTCAGTTGTCTGGAAAGAGGTGTTTTCTGCAGAAGCGAAGGAAAGCCTGGGTGAGGTGTGACCTAGATGGCACCTGCCCAGGTCTGTATGCACCTTTCACCGGTGGCGTTCTGTGGGCTGAGCAGGAGTGACGGCTGAAGGGCCCTGGGTCATGAGCACTTGGTGCGTTCTGGATGTCAGACTGCACTCACAGACCGGAGTCCCCAGTGGTGCTGTGCGGGGTGTGTGTTATGTTCTTTTCTTCACCAAGATAAAGTAAACAGGTCCCTCCTGTACAACTGGTAAGTGCTGGTCTCCTGGGTGGAGCCACTGCACCAGCTCCAGCTCCCCTGTGGCAGCCCCCAAGGGCTGGGTGGCTCTGTGGCCACCCAGGTCAGCGAGGCCTCTGATTACCTGTGACATCCACCCCTGGAGAGTGGATTCAGATCCATGGGCACCACGCATAGGGAGGCAGGTTAGGGCTGCAGGTGTTTGTCCAAGCAAGCAGCATTCCCAGGGTTGATGCCCTGCATGCCAATCTTGTCCTTGGTGCTGAGTACAGAGGCAAGGGCCCTGAGAATAGGAAGGCTCAGTTTCTCCAGAGTCACCTAGGGGAGGCTGGGCTCAGCCCTCCTGCCGTGAATGCCCCTGAGCTGTGAGTTCCGTCAGCACCATCCTTAAGGCCAACACTGGACCGTAGGGCCTTCTTTAGGCCCCATCTCAGAGATGGGTGTGATCACAGCCACATTGTCCTTCCTGCCCCGGAGGTAGTAAGAGAGGACCTGGGCTGGGGATTTAGCTCAGTGGTTAGAGTGCTTGCCTCACAAGCACAAGGCCCTGAGTTCCATCCCCAGCACCAAACAAGAAAAAAAAAAAAAAAAAAAGAGAGAGAGGCCCTGAAGGACGGCTTGATAAGGATATCACCCACCACAGCTTCTGCTGAGCAGGTTTCCATGGATCCAGGCATTTTGCTGAACATTTTACGAACATTTTTATCATGTAAATCTTTACAATAGCCTTTTAGGTGGGCTAACCTTATTTTACAGATGGAGAGACTGAGGCTGATAGGTGAATCTCTTGCCTGTGTTCAGCCCCAGGGGAGTATGGTGGTGAGGCGCTTTGCGGCTGGTCTGTCTCTCCTCTTGGAGCTGTTCTGCCTCCTGGGTGTGGCTGAACTAACCAACACGAACACTGTAGGACCTGCGCTTTTCTTGTTCCTTCCCAGCACTTTTGTATGTAGCCCTCCCTTGGCCCCGGCTTCTATAAAGTGCTTCCTTTTACAGGTGGGGTGGTTGGAGCTCAGCTAAGGGGGCTTCTCCAAGGGCCAGAGCAGGGTGCCTTCACCCAGGACACTTAGCCAGTGCCTGCTGTTTGCAGCGTGTCTGGCAGCATGTTTTGGGGCTGACTCGGAGCTCTTCTGTTCTTTCTGGACCCAGGCTGTGTGTCAGGGCAGGGGTGGGGCCCACACTCCCGAAACAAAAGAATTCGGTGCTAGGGCAACTTCAGTTCCAGCCAGGCCCTCACTCGGGGCCAGAGTCCTAATGACTTCCCCTCACACTGCTGGTCCCATCACTGGAACCTCAGGTGCTTTTCTATTCCGGAAAGTTTATATCTTGTGGTTTCTGTGGTTAAGAGAAAATGACGCCACCAATGACAGGTCCCCTGGCAGGCCCCTGGGCTGGGCTGGCAGGCCCCACTGTGGTTTGTCTGGGAAAATAGCCCTTCGGTGCTTCTGTGACTGCCACGACTTTCCGAAAAGTGAGAGTGGCTGTTTTACTGTTACAGGGAGCCGCTGTGTGCCACCACCTCTGTTCTCTGTGAGTGAGGGGGGCTCTGCTCCTGAGCAGAGTCAGGTCTGCAGGGGACAGCAGCTGCCAGGACTCCAGACCCGCTAGCGACAGTCATAGCGCACCAGGGTCTTTCCTCGTTCCTTGGCCAGGGTACCACCTGCTGGGTGTGTAAGTTGTTGTCTGCATGCAGTGAGGAGTCACTCCAAGTTCTTCACACACCTACCCTTGGACCTGCTTAGGGCTCTTCAGCAGGGATCTCTAAGAGCCTTTATAAAAAGATGGTGCTGGGAGTCAGATGTGGTAGCGCCTATAATCCCAGCATTTGGGAGGCTGAGGCAAGAAGATCGCCGCGAGTTTGAGGCCAGCCTGGGTTACATAGTGAGTTCAAGGTCAGCCTGAACTACGTAGTGAGACCCTATCTTAAAAGAAAAAAGATGGACTAGGGATGTGGCTGACTGATAGAGCACTTGGAGGAACTTGCCTTGGTTTTTGGAGTGCTCAGACTCCTGTGCATATCACTTGCCTAACCAGTGTTTACTTTCCACTGTCTTTTTGGTAAACACGTGTGCCTATCTGGCCCTAAACCGTATGGCGTGTTCACTTGTCCACCCTGGCAAATAGCAAACGGTGTGCCAAGCACTGTACTGGCTCCCTGGGATCCAGTGGTAACCAGTGGTGCAGATTGGGACCCTCTTAGAGTTTACAGCCTAAGGAAGGAAGCTGACAAGTAAAAACTCAGAACTGCTCTAGGTCGTATGTGTTTGCGAGTACCTGGGGGAGGCCTCAGGAAGGCTTCCCGGAAGAAGGGGTTCTTGGCTGAGCGTGGGCTGAGGGATCCCTGGGAAGAGCCTGCCTGGCCCAGGGACAGCACCTCAAGGCCAAAAGGGGCTGGGCAGGTTAGAAGGGGAGACCTGGAGAGGGCTGGCACATTGGCTCAGGCCACGCCTGATTGGCGCTGTTTGTGTTGACTGGCCATTGCCAAGAGTGGATCTATTATTAATTGCTTCCAGAGGGGTGGCCTTGTGAAACTCCATGCTGGTGATGGGCTGACTTTTATTGCTGCTGTTCTTGGTGCCAAGAGCCCAGTGCCAGGAGCCCAGCCTCTTCAGTTAATGTGGAAAAGAGTGGTTTTGAGTTCGCACAGCTATTTGATTGATGCTCCTGTCTTTGGCCAGCCCTTTGAAGCTGGGTTTTGAGAGCCATTTGGAATGGAGGGAAGACCAGCTGTGGGGAATGTGGGAGAAAACCCATGTTTCCATTCCTCAGCCAGTTTTTGAGCACAGGTGCAGTAATAAGCTAGTGGGAACAAAAATGAATGAGGTGGGCACAGTCCCTGCTGTAATGTATGACAGGGGACCTGGCTTGTCATTTCAGTATGAACTAGTCATTCCTGCTTTGCACATGAGTGAATTCAGAGAAATGAATTCATTCCCTGGAGGTTGCACAACCAGTAAGTGGCACATTTGAACCCAGATCTGTTCATCTCAGAAGCATGTGTTCTGTCCCCTTCCTGGGAGCTCAGAGCTTTAGCTTGAGTGTGAGGCCCACTGTGGTCAGGGCTGTAATGGAGTCACAGAGGGAAGCAGAATCCTGACTTGTCCTGGGGAGTCTCTGAAGAAAGGAAGGGCCCTCTGGGCAGAAACCCAATTTGAGCAGAAGCCCAAGGGTAGGAGACTAAGCAAGGATCTGAGGAATGGCTGGTGGGTGAGTGTGTGCCTGGAAAGCAGAGCGACTCTAGGGGCAGGTGGACTGGAGGTGAGCCTGAAAGTGGAGGTCCTGCCCTGATTTTGGAGTTTGCCTCTAGCCACAGTGGGAGGGACATGAGTATCCTTACTTAGATATGCAGGATAGAAGTGGCATTTGGGTTGTCACATTTGTGAGCTTCACGTCCAGAAGATGGTCCCAGGAATTTATGTGGCGTTCTGAGTCTCATCAGAGAGTAATTAACAATGTCTGTTCAGAGCTGTGAGCCTTTGCTGTGTTTGATTAGTGCTGTCTGCCCTGGGTAGCAGAAGGGCAGCTGGCACAGGGATGCCTTTGGTTTGCCTCTTGAACAGTGCTTTCATCAAACATCAAAACCTTAACATTGAGTGGGATTATTTTGATTTTGACTCGGTGTTCCCTCTCTAATGGTGCTCTACTCTTGCTGCTGACCTGGCAGCCAGAAGGTAGTAGGATTTAGAGTTTGGGGCTGCAGAAGATAAGGCCAGTGGCCTGAGTCGGGATTAGTGATGGGACCAAATTAGTGTCAGGGGGAATTTCAGGAAGACCAATGTGGCAGCAAGTTTTGTTGTCATTGTGGGTCTCATTTTACATTCATCTCTCTCTCTCTCTCTCTCTCTCTCTCTCTCTCTCTCTCTCTAGGCACAGGGGTTCTTTACCTGGGTTCTGTGGAAGGAATTCAGGGGGTCTCTGAACATGGATGAGAAAAAGAAATGCACTTTTACTTTCATTAACCTCACCTGTAATTTATTGTGTTGTTTAGTGTGGTTGTGGGCAACAAGGCACAGTCAGTCAACACCTGTGATCGGTCCCTAGTAGGAATCCAGCTACTCTCATATTACAGTTGTGTCCCTATTTGAAAAAGCAGTTTACCCTTGACACAGTTTCAAAGTTACCGTTAGTAGACTTACTCTTAGGTATTATTTAATACTTTACTAAAGAAGCATTATTCCCCTTTCACAATTTTAAAGAATATTTTGAAAACTGTATAAATAGAAATGATTTTCTTTGTAGTCCTAAGGGGTTTGTGTATTTAAAACATTGCTCTCATATTGGGGCTCCTCAGGTCACTGAAGTGATCCATGGTCCCAAAATGGATGTAAGCTCCTGTCCTAATTGGAAATTGGAAGCCTTTCTAGGTATTTGAAATTTAAAATTATTTATTCTTGTTATCTTAGTATGGGAGTGTGTTAACAAGAATCCTTGTTCATTAGAGACTGAGATATTTACAGATATTTACAAATGAAAGTATAAGGAATAAATTAGCAACCCGACAACAAAACCCTTGAGGGCCACAGGACCTTAGGAGGAGTGTCACCAAGGGGCAGGATCCTGTGCCACACTTTGAAGGTGGTACTTGCCCTTTTTTTTTTCTTCCCAGTACTGGGATTGAACCCAGGGCCTTCACACTAAGCTACATCCCCAGCTCTTTTTTTTTTACTTTTTTATTTTTGACACAGGGTTGTCAGAGTGCTGGGATTACAGGTGTGCACCATCATACCCAGCTTAGTGCTTGCCTTTTGGGGGTGCTTGGAAGTCACCAGTGGACGGCCAATGGAATTTTGTCACCATCTCAGCAGCTCTTACTGGTCAGTAGGTCACTAGATCTCAGCCAAGCCAGGCAGCTCCTTGGTCCTCTTGGGCTGGTAGAGTCATATCCTCTACCTGCGGTTAGAATGGTCCTCCTTTTCATCATTCCCAGCTGTGTCTTCCTTGTGCGTCTGACCCTCACCCTCAGTGCTTGTCAGAGTCTGACCCAAGTCAGGCTGTCCTGTTCAAACTTGGCATACTTGAGAGTCTTTGCAAAACTTCGGATACTTGTCCCTCTTGAGTAATGCGGGCTCACGTGTCTGGAATTTGCGTGCATCTCAGGGCTCGTGTCCCGAAGGCCTGTGTGGAGCTTGAGTTTAGGGCTCTTACCAGCACTGTCCCCACCCAGCAGCCCCCAGCACATTGGGTACCCACCATGTACCCAGCAAGTGCTGAGTGTTTCGTCTCTTCTTACATGCCCTGCCCTGCCAGAGCTTCTATTATTACCTCCGTTTGCTGAAGGCAGAAACTGAGGCTTTCCCAGGGGGGTTAAGTAATCTCCCCAGGGCCCCAGAGCCAGGGTGCAACTGAGGCCTTGGTTCCTGACCCACGTAGTCTGATCCTAGGCCGGAAGCCCACCCTTCTGAGTCCCCAGTTCCTCCCCATCATCATTGACCAATTCCCCAGCCCACCCGGGCAGGGGCTGGTTCCTTTTGGCCTAGTCTCTGTTCTGACCAGTCTTGCCATTACCCTCCATAGAGTGCGGTCCTGAGGCCAGAGAGTGTCACCAGCCTTGGGTGTCATAGGGTCCCTTGTTTCTTCTCTGGACCTTCTCCCTCCTCCCTCTCCCCAGATGTGGATGTCAACAAAGGGGGCCCACAGGCTCCCCTCCTGATTGCATCACTCTTGTGGCTGCTTCAGCTCCCCTGTTGCACACTCGCTCGGGGCCACCATGTGCTTGTGCCACGACTGAATGTGCCTTTTCTTCCTGGACTTTTCACAGGCGAGGCTGGTGCGGTATATCTGTAAGCAACGGCAGTGCAAGCTTAGCGTGGCCCCTGGTGACAGGACACCGGAGCTCAACAGCTACCCACACTTCCGTGACTGGCTGGACACCTTCAACGTCAGACCAGAGGTGGCACAGGTATGTGAGTGGGACTCAAGCTGCAGGACTGGGCATGTGGGGGCAAACAGATCACACACAATCTGAGAGCCTGTTTTTGGGGGGCTAAGATTAGGGGACCATGCTCTCCAGTCATGGGAAGGGGGTCTTGGGCTGGCCTGTAGGGACTGTTTTGGCCCTGGAGAGCTCTGGGGTGGCGGGCAGGCCTTTCTCGGGGGGCCCAGAGAGAGGTACAGCAGATACACAGTCGTGAGTGATTCAGCAGAGCTGGGTCATCGGTGAGCAGCTTGCTCGTTTGAATCCAGGGATCAGCCAGTAGAACCCTGTTGGTGCCATGTGGACCTGAAGGAGGCAGGCTGTTCCTTGGGATGGAGGGCTCTGGGAACCGAGGGTCAGGGCGAGACTGTGGAAGCTTCTCTTGCTACCCAGTGACCTCTCCACTTAGAGATCATGAGGCAGCTCAGAAACGCTGCAAGCAGGGCTTTTATCCTGCCCCTTCTACAAACACGTCCATGCCTCCTTCCCACCCTGTCTCCCCACCTCCATACCTGATAGCATTATCCACCCAATTGCTCAAGCTGCAAACCCAGGAGTCATCCCTGATTTCCTCCTTTGCTCTTGCCACATTTACGAGCGCTGTAGCTCTGCCCAAAACATAATGTAGACCTGTCCGCCACTCCCCACCCCACGCCCCACAGCAGCCCCTTTACTAGTCTCCCTGCTTTCTTGTTACCCTCTTCATCCCGTTTCTTGCTCAGCATCCAGAAGGCCCACTTAGAAACATTCATGTCACATGTCTTTCAGAATCAGTGCCGGGTACCTCATGTGCTTTAGCCTCTACTAGCCTCTCTCTGACCCCATGTCACACCCTCTCCTCTGCTCACTGTGGTCTGACCTCTGCACTGCTCCTTCCCTCTCTGGCATCCTTCTGACTCATCAGGGAAGCTCTTTCTAGTGCTGGCTCCATGGGCACCTCCTCGAAGCAGTCTTCCCTGCTGATCTGATCTGAAGTCTTCAGGCTGAATTTTAGTGAACACAGTGAGTGCCCTTTAAAATGTTGTAAGACAATCAAAGCAGTGTTGTGCTCAGCTTTAGAAAGCTGGCAGTGCAGAGAGAGGCTTGTGTGCCATATGCACCTGGAGCAGACGGTAAGCCACACGTAGACCTTTCCCAAATTTGTACTTGGTTAGGTGGTGGTTAGGAGTCCCGTGCCTGTCCCTGTCCCTGTCCGCTCCCTCTGCAGTTATGTGGGGTTGTGCATGTGGAATCAGAGGAGAGACCAGGGACCACGGGTGTGTCCTCTGTTGTTAGACCAGCCCAGTGCCTTGGAGGCCAAAGGCTCAGTGCATTTTGGCCCTGGTCTTCTTTGCCCTAGCGGAAGCTGGAGAGCCCCTGCCCACTGCCAGGGCCCGCACAAAGGTACATCAGAAACAAGCAGATATCCAGAAGTTCTGAGAAGTGTGAGTTTTAAGCTGTTTTCCACACCACTTGAGTGAGCACAGGGGTGTGGTAGAGTCAGCACGCAGAGGCCCTCCTGCTATGCCACTTAGGTGGCTGTCTTGCTCCCGAGATGGTGGGTGCCCCGCCAGACTCCTTCACACATGTTACAGTAATGTAAGTTGACATACAAGTTTGTTTCCTTCCCATTTTTGGTTGCTAAAATGGGAGCATACAACATATATCATCCTTCAGGGGTTTAGTCTTAATCTTATTTTTGTATTAGGCTATAATAATCCACCTCAGTCTTCTTTACCAGTGAAATAGAGATTTCTTCAGGGTATGGTTTCATGACCTGCTGGGGCTGTAGCTCAGTAGTAGAACCGTTGCCTCACCTGTGTGAGGGTCTTGGGTTCAATCCCTAGCTTGATCAGCGGGGAGGAAAATAAAAGAAACAAAAACCAGCCCTTATTAATGACTGAGGGGTGCTCCCTGCTCATATAGATGCCCACAGTGATAGAAGGCATCTGAACAAGGCTGAGAACCTGTGTCCAGAAGAAGCCAGACACCCTGCAGAGGCCCCGTGCCCAGCAGCATGGTGCCCGGCATATGGGAGGCCGTTGGCAAATATTTGTTGACGAAGGAATGATAGGAATGAACAGAAGTCCTTGTGTGATGGATGCTGGAGATGCCAGACTTAAACGGGGTCTCTCTCAGCATCTATCTGCCTGCCAGATCCATGAAACCTGCAGTTGGCTTTTGCTAATCCCATCAGTGCAGAAGGGGCCCAGCATTGGTGCAGCCAATACATCAGGATGATTAGTCCCAGGCCTGTTCCCGAGGACTCTGGGGATAGTCTATGGGAGGTGGAATTTGTCTCTTCAGTCCTCTGCAGACCTTGACTCTTTGTGGCTCCTTGACCTGGACCCTGATTCTTCCCTTAGGAGAACACACATGTGAATCATGTGCACGTGAAGCCGTGTGTGTGTGTGTTTGCAGTGTTGCCCTCTTGGGTTAGCTAAATGTCACTTTGGCATTTGTCTGTGGGTTGGGCAGTGTGTGGTCAGGAGGTTCTAAGGAAACAGTACCTTTTCTGCTGGACGTGGAGAGCGGAAGTGGGTGTGAATATGGTCACCAGTGATAGCAGCACTTCCAGGAAGGGCTAAGGCAGCTCTGCACTTATATCCTTCTGTCTCCAGCTGAATCGGATCACCACCCTCCAGCTCAGTCTACTGTCTGACATGTGTAACCTGATTCATCATCTCCTCCCTCATCTGGATGCTGGAGACAGAGAACTTGGCTGTTTTCCTATGATTGCTCAAACACGGGCCCTTCACCCCACCACTTCTGTCCAGTAGAACTCTGTGGGTGATTGGAATGCTCTGGGCCCACCTTCCAGTGTGGCAGCACTCAAAATGTTCACGGTATAACTGAGAGCCTGAGCACATCTTTATTATAATGAATTTTAAGTACGCATTGGCTTTTGCTGGGGGCTTGCAGGTCTAGGGTCTGCTTGGAACAGTGTCCTGTGCTAGCAGCCCCGGGTGCCTCAGACACTGTCCCTGGCTCCAGGCTGGGGCGAAATGCAAATCAGCAGCTGGTACCAGGTGCCAGCCTGGGAACTATGCGGCCTGGGCAGACTCATCCTGGGCAGTCAGAGAAAGACCTGTGCCAGGGAACATGTGCCCAAGAGCCACAGGGGATAGGGAAGAGCAGCCAGACAAGGGAACAGTATCTGCTAAGACCCTGAGTGCCAGAAAGCTGGGGCCGTCCTCATACAAAGCACTTGCGTTTGGAGGAAGTTGGCCTGGAACCTGGGTCACAAACTGGGTGGGTTCTGGGACCTTTCGGTGTGAGGCGTGCAGGCCTGGGGCTTATCTGGGGAAAATGAAGAGTGTATGAGAGAGTGAGGGAGGAAGAGTGAATATTGGAATTGTTCTAAGGGAAATAAGCTCCTACCAAGAAGGCAGGATTCACCACGGGGTCAGACGAGAGGTGTGAGGGGCACCACCTGCTGGTGTGGCTTCAGAGTGGGAGGGCTGGGGAGTGGAAAGGGGCTGGAGAGTGAGTTCAGAGGCAGCCCCACTGCACCCCCATGCACTGCGATTAATTCCAGCCACTCCCTATTTCACAGGTATAGTTTGAATATCGCAGCTTCACGTTCTGGCTGCAGCTAGGGAAATGATTTCAGAGGCTGCTGGCGCGCGGCCATTTTTTTCCTTCCGCAGTTTCCCGATTGGAAGTTGTTAAAGGAAGTGGCTAACGCCACCCAGGATCAGTTGAAGTGGGCAGAGGAGGTGCCGCAGAGCCCAGGGTTCCAGGACCAAGTCTTGGCCACAGGTCCCGGAATAAGCTTTGTCTGCTGGTGATTTTTGAGCTGAAGATGCCCGTGGGCTGAGTAAGGGGTTTTCTGCTATGGGTCCGCAGACATGGTTCTCTTTTCCTCTTTTCTGTCCTTGCGTTCCCAGGGTTAAGGTGAGGCCTTCTCTTGGGATGAGGAGGAAAGCTGACCACCCTTTGCTACCATCTTGGCTTCCTGTTGGCTGGGAGCGGCTGCAGTTCTGTGTGGCTGTTGTAATGTAGGCTGTGCAGAGTGGGAGGATTGTAAGACCTAAACCAGAAAAGTGCATGGGCGAGCTGGGTGTGACGATGCACACCTACAGTCCCAGCACTTGGGAGATTGAGACAGAAGGATTGCTGTGAGTTCAAGGCCAGGCTGGGCTACCTAGTGAGATCAAGACCAGCCTGGACGACCATAGCAAGACCCCATCTCGAAAAACTGAAAAAAAGGAAAGAAAAATGTGCTTGTACTTGGCTCATGGGGTACAGCGTGGGGCATGAGTCCTGCAGCCCTCATTCCTGGCCTCCCCTGTCCCCTTTCCCATCGGCCCTCGCTCCCCTTTGAGAGCTAGAGGCACAGCTGCTTCAACAGCCCTGCTTTTTGGCAACTGGGAGCCTCCTCAGGAAGCAGCACATGCCCTCCCTGCCTCAAGGAGGGATCTGCGCAGACATTGTCAGCTCCAGCCACCCGGGGCTGCCTAGTATGAAGGAAATGAGGCTGCAGTACTGGGTGCCAGATCCCAGTACCAGCTCAGCTCACTGTGCCCCACTTAGGGTGGGGAAGCAGAGCCCCAGGAGGTGGACTGGCATGCTACTGTTACCCAGCCAGTCAGAGAGGAGCTGCAGTTGGGACCTGGAAGGGAAGGGGCAAGTGGCAAGGCCAGCGTTTTATATATACCACCCTGCTTAATCCTCATGCCCATGGCAGGGAGAGGCGAGATCTTCTGATCCCCATTTTATCGGTCAACAAACTGAGGCTCAGAGAAGCTGAGTAATTCTTCAGTGTCAGAGTGAGGTAATAGCGAGCTCAGCGTTCACTCTCAGGTTTTATCCAGAACACTCAAGTCTGGGGCTACTGTATGTATGTTGTCATGTCATTGAATTGGTTGGCTTTCTTTTTTAATCTTGCCTTTGCTCTCTCCCTTCTTTCCTTTATATCTATTCATTATGTATCCATTGATTACTTCCCTTGTGCCAGGTACCTAGAATATGGCAGGACATTCATTGCCAAATGAAATAGTCTGCTTCGGGGGGCTTTACAGCTGGTGGGATGCACATGTCTGCAAATAACCACAGTAAAAAGCTGATCTGATTCATGAGCCCAAGGGAGGAAGGGGTGAAATGCATTATAACCCAGAGCAGAGGGCCTACTTCTGCATCCTGTCTTCTTTCTCTCGTTCAGTGAGTGTACAGTTAGCACCATTGTGTGCTGGGTACAGTTTTAGGCACCGAGCTCTTGTCGTTGTGGAACTTGGGTACATCACTCTTTACACTTGATGAAGCAATTAATTTTTTTGATTGTGAGCCAGGCTTTTAAGGTGAGGGTGCTGCTGGTTTCTAGCAATCTGAACATCAGGAGCAAGAGTGTTCTACATTGGCCTGGGCTGCTTGGTGCTTTTGGACCTTGGGCTCATTGCCTTACTCCTTTGGATTTCTGGGCTGCCAATTCCAGTGCAAACTGACTGGACTGGAAGTGCCATGTGAGCAGGGACCTGGGGCTGTGTGCCCAGTGTCTGGCGCATACTCTGTGTGCTTGCTGGGCATCTGTATGCAAATAAGGTCATCCAAAGAGTTTTGGTTCCCTGGGCCACAGTATTGCAGGAGCTCTGTCATCTGAGTCAGTGACAGTGGCCTTGCAGGAATCTCTGGGGAGGGGAATGGGGACTGGGTGTCTGCTGATGGCCTGCTGAGGTTGGTTCCGAGGCTGCCGGTGGTGTCTGCTGGCGACAGGCGGGGCTTGAGCACTGGTGTGTGCCTGTACCCCATAGTGACGTGGCTTTGCTATGGTGTGTGCTGAGCCACTTCTGGGGGCCACTAGCTTCTGAGCTGTCAGCTTGTGTTTGTTCCCTTCCACTACTTGTGGGACCACCTCAAAGGCAAGATCCTCTAGAACAGATCTGATAAGCCAGATTGCACCGGAACAGTTTTGTGTCAACACTGTTTCGATTATTGTAAAAAAAAGAATCTTTTCTTTCCTTACTTTACTTTGTCTTTTCTCTTTCACACAGCAGGTAAATTCCTGTGACTTCTGCTCTCTGCACTACACCTTTGGACAGGCAATAGGATTGGAAAGCAAGATTGCTCAAGAGTGTGACCTCCGCAAGTAGATGGCCCAGGGCCTGGCCTTGGGAGGCAGACAAAATCCTGATTTGCCATTTGTCAGCGGTGTGACCTTGAGCAAGTTTCTTAACCTCTCTGTGCCTATTTTTCATCTGTCGGTTGTGGCTAGAAATTGGAGGGGGATTTCTGATGCCTTCTGCCTCTTCAACCTGCACATTCAGTTGACTAGCAAATCTCCTTGACTGTATTTCCAAATGGCATGTCCTTTCTGTATCTCTTTTTCATCACCACCACCGCCCTTGCCACAGCTACTGCTTGGACTTCATTAGCACACAGTACATCACTTTTCTATATCCAGTTTTGCCTTCCCCCTTGTTTCATTCTCCATGTGCCAAGAGTGATTTTTCTTAAAATCCAATCCAGTAATCTTACTTTTCTGAGTTTAATCCTTGGTTGGTGTCTGTGCTCAGCATAAAATCCAGACTCGTCATCATTACCTTAAAGGCTATTCAGCATCTGCCTCTTCCTTCCACGTCATCTCCTGTCTCTCCTCACTCTGCCCTGGGCATTAGAACACTCAGGCTGTTTCCTGTCTTAGCCCAGGGCCTTTGTATGTTCTGTTTCCTCTGCCTGGAAATTTCTAGACCCTCAGGGCTAGTGCCTTCACATCCTTTGCAGGGCATGGAGGTCAGCTGTTAGAGAGGCCTCCTGTCTAAAAGCAGATGCCTCCCACAACCACCACTTCCCCTCAGTGTACTCTTTCCTGACTAGCACTTATTTACATATTGCAGTTTCATAGTTTGGTTTTGAATTTGTATTTTATCGAGTGGTTATTAGAATGTAAGCTCCCTAAGGAAAAACTATATTTTGTTGACTGTTGTGTCCCTGGCACACGTTGGGCATTCAGTAGTTATTGATTGGATGTATGGGTGATGGGTGGTGGATGGATGGATAAATGGGTAGATGAGAGAATGGCAGGATATTGGGCACATAGTAAGCCCTCAGTAAATACAAACTGTTGTATTCTCCTATGGGCAGTTGGAACTCTGTAGCAAGTTTAAGTACCAGTGAAGATTAAGAGAGAGACTTTCATCAGCTTAGGTAACAAATCCAGGGAAGGGTGGATGCAGGGCCTTAGGTGGTGCTGTTAGGATGAACCTCTGGGAAGCTGCTCCATGTAGCTGGCATGAGGGGCACTGGCAGCCCAGCTTCCTTCCTTTTACCATTTTTGTACCTGTCCATAAAGCTGCTTTCTTAGAACTGTAGCTGCAAAATCCTGTGGAGGCTTCTGATTGGCTTGGCTTTGGTCACATGCAAATACTGTAACCAATCAGCAGGCTAGGAAGATGGGGAACTCCAATTAACTCAAAGGGCTTGGCCTGGTAGAGGAGCTGCAGGGTCAGAATGGTAACAGTTCCTGCCAAACCGCGGTGACACCCCTCCCCACACCCTTTCATGGAAGTGGCTCTCCTGGGGGTCTGAGGTGACCACTACACACCTCCATTTCCCATCAGTAAGCAGAACCTCTGAGGTGGCTCTGCAGAGATGATGTTGCTGGAATACAATAGGTGAGCCCATTCCCTGGTTTTTGTTTTTAATACCATTTCTCATTTTCTTCTCTAAGAAAGTTACCAATCTTTATTTCGGAAAATACAGAAGAGAAAAAAAAAAAGATACCAGTAATCCTCAGAAACAATCATTGGTTCAGGGCTTTTTAGGTTTTTTTTCTTAATATTCAGCAATTTACACATATGTTCATACGTGAACCGTAGAAAGTACAGAAAACAATAACTACCATTTTTGACAGTTTATATCTTAATCTTACTACTCAGAGGAATAAACACTGTGCACATAGGGTGTTTCTTTCCAGACAGCCTTCTTTGTTTGGCCTTCCTTCCTCCCTTCTCCTCCTCCTTCTCCTTCTCCCCTTTCCCCTTCCCTTTCCCTTTCCTAATCCCTTTTCCCTCTTTCCCTCCTTTCTTCCTTACTCCCTCACTCCCTCCTTCTCATCCATTCTTCCAGTGCAGTTTATTCGTGAATTTATTGCCGTAGTTATTTAGCAAGCACTCACACTGTGGCCAGGGCTGAGCTGTCAGCTGTACCAGGGTGCCCTATTTAGGCCTGCCTCTAACTTACATGGACTTGATGCTGTTGTCCTAGTGTGCAGTGAAGTGGAGGAACTAAGTAGCATCTCACTTATCTGAGGTGGTGGAGCCAGGATTCAGATCCAGGAACTCTTGCTATAAAGTTGGGTCACAAAATTCACTCTTTGTTCTATTCTCTCATTTCTCAGGGATAGAACCATGTTGTACATTCCCTCTGTAACACCCAAGACCTTTCCTTTTTAATTTTATTTATTTTTAACTATTATTTTAGCATTTTCTAAATATAATTATAAATATTCATTGTAGGAAAATTCAAAAATACAGAAAAGCTTGAAAAAGAAAATGAAATGCCTGTATAACCCACCGGCACCCATCAGATGTTTTGGTACTGGGAATTGAACTCAGGGCCTTCGAACTGAGCTACGTCCCCTTTGAGACAGGATCTTGCTTAAATTACCCAAGCTGGCCTCAAACTTCTAATCCTCCTGCCCTAGCCTCCCAAGTAGCTGGGATTATAGGCATGCACCGCTACACACGTCACTTTCTTTATATTTCTTTCCTACTCATAGACAGGAAAGCTCACTGTTTCAGGGTGTACTTTTAGCAGTGTGGCAGCTGAGCCTGCTTTTTAATGGCTATCTTAGGGATGCTCCAGGGCATGCTGCAGTTCATAGGGCTCTTCCTGTGATTGTTCAAACCACTCAGCCTCAAATGTATGAGAGGCTGCAGGGAGATTGAGGGGTGGTTGGAGTTCATGTGGGGGTGGGGATTCCCCAGATGACTCATTAAGAGGAGGGAGGTGAAGGTCTTCTTGTTGACTCAGGTCCTACTTTTTGAAGGGAGGCTTTGAGGCAGGGAAAAACCTCCATCCAGGCTGAGTGTCCCAGGTCCCTACCCCCGCCACAAGGCCGCCAGAGCCTGTGCGCCTCACACCCAGCACCTGCTCCGGGAGGTATGTGCTGACTCCCCAGCTCCCAGGCACAAACTATTTTTGGCTGCAGTGTCTGTTCACTACAGTCATGAAAACAGAAACCCCTCTCCCTGCCTTGTTCTTCCTCGGGACACTGCGCTGGGGGCTGGGGCTGCCGGGACCCTGTGCTCGGGCCCCGTCATCATGCACTGCCTGTGGAGCTGGGTGAAGACCAAGGCTTCGAGGGGCTCAGGGCCCCAAGGCCTGGGCCGGGCTGCACTGGAGGACAGCTGCCAGGTAGGCCTTTAAGTGGGTCCCTGCAGTGGGCACCTTTGGCTGGACTCTGAGTCCTTGCTTTGCTCATTAGCGAAAAGACCGTGCCTGGGGAAATGTGTATGTTAGGGTGGAAGATAGCTTCTATCTCATTATTTTATTTCCTGTCTTCCTTAGGAATCTTCCTCAAGTAGACCCCCCTCCCAGTCCTTCTAGTGAATGATTTTGAGTCTTTGTCATGCTTCTAGTTGAAATAGTACACACACTTGTTTGTGGCGTGCTGCATTCACAGGAAGCTTGCGGGCCGGCAGCTGTGTGGGCCGAGCTGGCCCTGCCTCTCAGTCTTCTGGTCAACCAGGCCAGGGAGGCCAAATCATACAGATTGTGAGTGCTGACTTTAGTGTTAACCAGACCAAGGGCCAAATCCAGGCAGGCCCTGTCACTTACTTGTCATGTCTTAAGGTGAGTAATTTAATCTCTGTGAGCCTCACTTTCCTTTAGTATCAGGTGCCCGGGCCACTTAGTAGCGATAGTACCAGTAGTTGTTATTTTTATGATCAGACGGATGGTGAAAAGGGGAAGCATGTTGAGAAGCTGAATAGGAATTACTGTGCCACAGCCTGGTGTGGATCTTGGGTGTCATCTCAGAACTCCAGTGTTTGTAGCTGGCGATGTGGGGTTTGGCTCCTTCTTTTCACAAAGAAGAAAAGTGTCCCCTCCCACTGAAGTGGGGGGGTAGGGTAGACAAGAATGGAGTTGAGGATTCTGCCCGTCTACCATTTTCTGAGCCACCAAGACATTACATGCTTGCCAAGCAGCATTAGGGACAGTCAGGACCCAGCTGCTTCTGGATTGCAGGGGCTCTGGGCCCCCAAGACGAGCTTGTGGCTTGGCATCTCCAGGGAGCTACATGATTCTCACTGTGGACTGCAGGGCGTTCTTTCCCTAGCTGCCTTCCTGGCCTTGCTCAGAGCACGTGGAAGCAATGAGACTTTCGCATCTGGGTAGGATGCCTGTCGTGGGGGCTGGGGAGCCCTCCCAGAGCGTTGATAACTGGCCAAGGTGCAGGGAACCTGGGACCTGGTCCTGGTGCTATTGTTTGGGGTTACCTAGGCAGATTCCCTCCCCTCTTGACCCTGGTTTTCTCCTCTGTAAAATGGGTGTCAGAGTAGATTGTCTCAGAGGTCCCGCTGAAGTCTGCCTTGACCGTGACAGATGAAGCTTCTCGTCTTAGTCTCGGGAGTATCCACTGTTCCCTTAGAACCTGGTAGCTATGGTGATGGCCTGCTGGCTTAGGTCATGGGCATTGCTGAGGCTGTGCTGGGCTCTCATGGCTTTGAGGCCTGGTGCTGCTGTGGGACAGGCGTTGTTTTCAGCATTTCTGGAAAACTATAGAGGGCCGCTGACCCCTAGGATCTCCCAAGAGATCCTGGTCTCCTCCTTGGACACCGAGAGCCTCACTGAAACAGTGCAGCCTTTGTCTGCAGGCAGAGAGCCTGGCTTTCAGGTCTCCAGCTCTGGATGCCCTTCCTGCTGCCCGGCTCACCCCCGACCTGGACAGACAGACAAACCACCCCAGAGGACAGATGTCTCAGACCGAACACTGGATGTGGTCCCCTGGTGGAAAGGGGCTGTGATTTGGTGCCTGGTCCCACAAGACTGTGAGACAGGGTCAGGCATGTGACAGTGGCCTGTTTGCCACTCTGGGTACACTCTAGCAAAACAGGCTTTGCTGGCTGGATTCAGAGCTCTCACCCTGTATCTGAAGGATGCAGAGGAGGTAGGAGAAAGGGACAACTGGGAGGAGAGACACTGGGGACTGCAGTGAAGATGGCTGGAGGCGCGGCCACAGCCACTTATTTCTGTCTGGGCCCTAATCCCCTGGGGTTCCCCGTAGGGAGACATATTTCAAAGCAGACCTTGTCCCCTGTGACCTCTGCGTGGGATTGCCAGCACCCCAGTTTGCTGGGACAGTCCTCGCATAGCCTTCTTGTCATAGCGGCCACTTTCCTTCAGGAAGCGTCCTGTTGAGATGGGACAGCATATTCTCATGCTCTGTCATCCAGCTGTCACCTGTTCATTTTTCCTCACACCTGCTGCACCAGCAAAGGACTTCAGGGGGGCCCTGCAGACTGGGGGAGCTGTTGCCCTGGAAAGGGCAGTGGTGGGGAGGGGCCCCTCTGTATGGCCCTGTTGTGTGAGAAGGACTTTCCCATTTGCTTGTTCCCAGAGGCCAAGTGTCACAAGGGTTAATGTAACTCAGACCTCAGACTTCTTTTTGACTGGTGTGTGTGTGTGTGCGCGCGCATGCACATGTGTATGCTTACGTAGTTTGTATGTATATTTTTAATAGTTTTCTGTTTTCAACTTGAGCTTTACTGTGGGGTCTTCTGGATAATAGTGTTCAATTAAAAAAAAATTTACAATCTGCAAACAACTCGTGCATGGGAAACCACCTGTAGAAGCCCATTGGCATTGCCATTTGGGGAGGAGAGGCACCAGCAGGACTGGGAGACAGCCACAAGAGGGTCTTTCCAGGAGGTGGCACTGGCCCCTATAGAAGGTGCAGCTTGAGATCTGTCCCAGGCAGAGAGGGGAAGCACCAGCCCCCTCTAAAGATGTGGAAAGGAACCGATGTAGTAACTCCCAGGAGGCTGGCAAAGGTGAGGGCCTTAAAAGGAAAGTGAAGCGCAGCCGCCCACGGAGGCGCCTGCAAGTGCTTTCAGTTCCATTGCTGGAGAAGCTCTCTCTAAAACTGGGCCGGGATAGGGCAGGAAGCCAGATGTGACTTGGCGAAACTGGACTATGAAAAAGAGCCCCAGCCTCACTCATCATGCTGTGTAGTTCACAAGTTATCTGACCTCTCTGAGCTTTACCTCAAGATGTTACGAGATTGTATATGCTAATCTCTGCCAGGTGCCCAGCAAATGTGTAGTAAATGCCTATCACCTGCCCTTTCTTACTCCTTCCCCATCCCCTTCTGCCCTTTGGCGGCCTGCATCCCTCTGCTTGATTGTTGTGCCACCTTTCTGAGGTTTTCATTCCGAGGCGTACTGCTGTATAGGTCAGAGATGGCCAGTCCTTCCGGATGCGCATCCAGTCTGCTTCCCGCGCTGAGCCCCTTCCGCCTGGGGAGAGAGGCACCAGTGTGTGGGAGAGCCATACCCTGGGACACTTGTAAGCCTGGCTAGGCTGGGATTGAGAGGACCGGCCCTAGGACAGGCCCCCGGTACAGCCCTGCCCTAGCCAGACCCACTTACTGAACTGGCTGTCATGCAGCCTCTTTACCCTGGGCTATGCTGGTCAGACTTGAGGCCCCTCATGGTCCCCATCACCAGAAATTCCACCTTGATGACACTGAGGTGGGGCTTGGGCATCAGGATTCTTTTTCCAAAAGCCCTTCAAGAAATTCCAGGGAGCAGCCAGGAATGAGGACCACTGATCCTACTTGGCGGATGCCACTCGCTATATGTATGGGACAACAAAGCCCAGAGAGGACAGGGACTTTTCTGAGGCCAGGGGCTGTAAGGACCATGCCAACCTCTTTCCTCCCAAGTGCCTGCCTCTGGGCAGAGGAGCCCACCTTCCAGGAGCAGCTGGCTTCTTCAGGAGGAGTTTTGCTCTGCTTGTTTCCTGGGGGTGGGATAGGCTGGATCCAGAACTGTCTCCAGGCCAAGCCAATGTCTGCCACCCGGGTAGGCCTTGCTGCCTCAGCCCCTCCTTTGCCTCCCAGAATATCTAGCTATTATTATCCAAGTCTCACTCCTCCAGCTCCCTCAGCCCAGTGGTGGGAGGAGGCAGGAGGGAACATCTGTCAGGTGCTCCCTTATGAGTTTGAGGCGTGCAGGCTCCCAGCCTGTGCTGCCATAGGAACACCCGCCCCTTCCTCTTCTCCCTCTCCTTCCACAGCCTCAGAGGGATGTATGGGGTCCTTCGTCGCCATCCACAGGGCTCTAGGAGAATACTTTTGGCTTTGCCAGTGTGACCTGGCCTTTTATTTCATCAGCAGCCAGGGAAGCTGGGGGCCACACCTGGAGCTCTACAGATGGACCCTGGACAGCTGTCATGGAGTAGAAGTCCTTATGCTACCAACCAATCCTACACTCCAGGACTGGAGATTGATCAGAAACACAAAGCACAGACCTGCTCCCTGCTCCTCCCCACCCGGCTGTCCCCTCAGTTCTGCTTATTTTATTGCAGCACATCTGTGTGCACGCTCCTGGCAAAGCCCCTAGCATGCCCAAGTGAGTGTGGACGGCTCCTGGTGTCAGTGGCACAGGTTTCTAAGTATAGACACTAGGCTGCCCCATGGCTGCTCGTAAGTCCCAGGACACCATCTGATACCCAGTGTGGCCTGTGACACGCGCCACAGCCAAAACCCATCCCTGCTCTCGGCTCTGGAGAACAGAGACCAGCAGTTTCCTGTTAATGGCTTGGCATAATTGCCACAGACTGGGGCACCTCCAAGCTCAACTGGACCTGCTAGCTCACTGTTATCAGAAAGAATAATTTAATGTCTTTTTTTTTTTTTTTTTTTGTGGTGCCGGGGATCGAACTCAGGCCCTTGTGCTTGCAAGGCAAGCACTCTAATCACTGAGCTAAATCCCCAACAAAGTGAAGGACAAAAATCACATGATCATCTCGATAGATGCAGAAAAAGCATTTGACAAAATCCAACACCCGTTCATGATAAAAACACTACAGAAACTAGGAATAGATGGTGTATATCTCAATTTGATAAAAGCCATATATGACAAACCAATGGCCAACATTACACTAAATGCCCAGAAACTAGAAGCTTTCACACTAAAATCTGGAACAAGACAAGGGTGCCCATTGTCACCACTGTTATTCAACATAGTTCTAGAAACATTAGCCGGAGCAATTAGACAAGAGAAAGAAATAAAAGGAATAAAGATAAGAAAGGAAGAAGTTAAACTATCGTTGTTTGCAGATGACATGATACTCTACATAGAAGACCCAAAAAACTCCACCAAAAAACTACTGGATTTAATAACTAAATTCAGTTGTGTTGCTGGATACAAAATCAACACCCAAAAGTCAATAGCATTCCTATACACAAACAATACACCCACTGAAAAAGAAATAACAAAAGATATACCTTTCACAATTGCACACAAAAGAATGAAAT